>JAOVYW010045303.1:1446-19707 GCA_025775045.1 Hiodon tergisus
TCCATTCTCCATTCTCCGTATGCGTTGGGGGTCCTTAAAGCATGCCGTGACGGAGTTAAATCCCAGGCCCCCTTAAGCCAACGCAGTACGAGGGTTTATGAGGCTGCCCGAAGAGCCAACTGATCTGTGAACGGTTAGTTTTGGAAGGTCAAGCAAAGTCTCCATTTCTTATTATATGCACCCCTGGCCATCAGCTTCTGAGTTCCGGCGCCATCGAAAAGACGGCTCCAACATTGACACCCGCGGCATCGGTGGGGACCACCGGGGGGGAGGGGGGGGGGGGTTTACGTTACTGATTTTACAGGGTTAACAACCACGTTCTCTCAGGGAACTACCAGAAACAAACACAACATCTCCCAGCGAAGATATCACAGAGACCCCGCACACGGGCTGGTGTGAACGTTCAGGGCCCACGCTACGAAGGACAGTTTCTGCTACGCACAGACACTCAGTATTCCTGACAGATCAATTAAAGGGATGCGATTCCATGTGGATAGCAAGACGTACGGCTGTCCGTCCCTGCAGAGACCAGGTTCACGGAGCAGACAGCACAAAGAAAGCCGCCCCCCTCGCGTGGGCGGAAAAAAAAACGCCAGAGTGTTAAGAGTGAGACATAAAAGACAGATCAGTCTGAAGAAACGACGGTGATAAATTATACGCTAGTATCTTTCTGAAAGATCAACGAGCCTTAGGCAGCCCTGAAGGGGACATGCAACCTTTCAATGGTATTAAAGGGGGGGGGGGGGTTTAGGGGGGTTGGATGAGAAACCCAATTTGCGCAGAAAACATTCATTATGTAAAACCCAGTGATTTCCAAATCTGCATCAGATAAGACATGAATGTCTCCTCAGCGGTGATGCTCGCTCTCAAAAGGTAAGGCCGTCCCCGCTCATAGGCTGCTCAGCTGACATTATGACAAATGTTAGCGGGCACCAATTTGAAGAGCCTCGTTAAGTCAGCAGTTGATGGTCACGAAGCCCGTTTTTTTTATACCTTAATAGTTGGATGAGCGGCTCATTTGACATGGGCGAGACGGCGATCTTTCCTCAGTTCAACACTGCAGGAGCGACCTTACCTCAAAGTGGACTCCATGCTACCATAATAACGTGTAAAACACTCATCACCTCCAGAGATGCACATACACATTTCGCAAAAAGTTAGGTGTCTGCAAAGAAAATGATTTTTAATGGACTGTTCTAAAAGTTTATTGTCCGAATCTTTTTTTTTTATTTCCGTTGGAATTTTGGGCAGAAATCTAATTTGATCTAAGGTTTATCCTCCATGAAATGTGGTTTGTTCTGCCATTGCTGTTGAGATCACAAAGGCTCTAAACACCAGAAACATTCCACGCAATGCACTGCATCGTGAAATAAAAAGCAACTTAAAGATACAGCTTTCCTTCTATACTCTAGGAGCTACAGAACTAAAGAGCCTTTATAGGTTATACATTTTCATAATCCATATTGCAGTCTTTCATTCTTACGTGGCATCCTTTCAGACAAAGCAAAGGAATCAATATTCCCAGGCTACACCTCTAGTGTAGTTTTTCCAATAAAAACTAAGGCAAATGGAAGCACCCAAGTCCGCCGTTTACACACACACTGCAGTGTTTAATGTGTCCTAGGGGCTGCAACGTAACACAGGAGAATGCAGAAACGGACACCGGGAGACATCACTGTTTGACTTACACGTCATTACACTGTCATACAAATGTCGACGTCTGACACTTTTAGGATGACTTCCAGTGTCCGTCTGACCTCACCTGCCAAAAATCTGAATTTTTTCAGGTTTAAGAGGCCTGATATTTTACTTTGAATATTTTCCGTCACAGCTGTGAGCAAGGGTGATCTTTATTTTTTTTTAAACACACCTAAATGCAGCCAATAATAACCTATAATGCCAAGGTAGGAAGGGCTTTAAGACATCAAATGCAAAAACTCGCCTCAAGTTAGCCAACCATATGTTAAAACCTATTTACATTAGGGGAACATTTTCCCCTTTAAGGCCATTTATCTCAGATTCGCTGCGGTTCTCTAAAACTTTGCAGTCCATTATTACATGGAGAAATACATTCAATATCTTAAAATTGTACACAATTGTACATATTCTTTTTTTTAAATATGTTTGAACAGCTTTCTAAAACAAAAATATGTGCCAATTGGTCTCCCTTCAGCACGTGCTGTTGGAATTCCAGTTTCAGTCTCTGGGTCTAAAGCGATGTGAGCTGGTGTTGGTGACCACCTTGGTGGTGGGGGGGGGGTCATGGGCATGGAAAGTCAACATGACATTTGTACCAATCACCAATCCACGGAACGGCCCAAATGAATTGCATAGGGTCGATCAGCGTGCGACAAATAATTAATAGATTAAGCAGCACAGTGGCAGAGTCGGAATGCGCAATGCCTTTCGGTACGGGGGGGGGAGGAGAAAACACATTTTTCACAACGAGAACCACGGAAACAAGCTCGAGGGAGTCATAATCAATTTTACATTTTCTTATTTTAACCAGTCTCAATACCGCCCATAGGGTATGCTAACCAGTTGGAGGATACAGCATCGTACCTAATTAGGCCTAATTATTCCTTGTGAACACTCAATGCTGAGAAAAGCACTGCGGGTGTGTGAGGGGGAGAGCGGGCGTCTCTGTCCCTTCCGGTTGTTTCGCCGTGATTAATAATGATCAGGCTCATTGCTGACGCAGCAATGGCTTGCCCAGGTTGTCACCCGCGTTTAGGGACGCGCGTCACGTCATCGGGCCGACTCCGACTTGTTAGTCCCGGGCACGTTCAGTCAGGTTCCTCCGGCGCAGGGTGAAGGCGAGGCCCGGTAGACATTACAGCGCTGCCTGCACATCAAGCACGAGCTCGTTGGCGCAAATGCGTTCTCCCAAACGGTCCGCCGTCTTGTCGAAAGGCACATTCAGCACGCATCGCTCTGGCAACGGGCCTCGCGCATAAAGAAAGACGGGTTCCGGATAATAAGAAAACGCGAGGCGGCGTTGAAGTGTCTCCGATACGCTTCCAACTCGCTCTAAAAAACGCAAAATCTGCATCTTAAGCATAAACAATCACTGCAGGGGTGCCTTGAACTGACGTGTACAGTGATTTATTCCAGAGCCGGGTGATGTAAAAATTTTACAGAGACTACACACTCCACATATTATTTATAAACTAAATTATTATTGTAAGAGCAGGATATAATCTATATAAAATGTGCATAATCATTGTATGTGAAAAATTCATAGTATGGTATTTTTACTTACAGGTTTTGCCTAGAGCACGTCATTTAGAGAATTAGGCAGTTATGTATTATAATAATTATAATAATAACTTGTATGTAGATAAATAACCTGTGTCAGGTCAAAAACAAATGGAACACAATCTTGCAGTCATTGCCCAGTAAAAGGTACACCATGTCAAGAATTCAGCAACATCACAAAACAATGTACATAATCTGCATTTCTTACATTTAGCCATTCCATAATAAAAAAAATTTAGCTAAATTTACTTAGCTAGCTAATTTAACTGTATTTATTTTAGGCCTATTAGAAAGACTGTGATATATACAATTGCGTAATCAATAACTAATGCGACAGTTAATCCTGATTGGAGAGGGAAAAATGCCTGATTATCCTGGACACTCCTGTCATTACGGTAGCATCGCGTGTGTTTGGCAGAACGGCTGCTCTTTAAAGGTCAAAAGTTGGGCAGCGTCTTGGATCTAATTAACCTGAGAAACCTAAGTGTAATGTAGATTTCTGCAGCCAAGCCTCTTCGGTTTAAATCAGACTTCTGTTATCATCTGCTCCCTTCAGATGAAAAGCACAGTACTGCGCTTCACGCGTCTGAGATTACAACAGGCCCGTTTTATTTTTTATTTTACCATTTGAAGAATAAAGCATGTATGGATTACCGTTTTTCAAAGTCACTATATTTTATTTTCTTACGCATCCAAGTATCACCAAAGAAATTTGCACGGCTTTTGATAAGACCGGAAGAAACTGCATTTGGCTCTCTCCCTGAATGATTGACGCTGCCGGTCTCACCTTCTCTGGCGAAGCGGCTGGTTTGAACCTCCTGGCGCAGACCAGGAAAGAGTCGGGCTCTGGCTTGCCATACTTCACGTCTGGGTCATCGCCAAGCACAATGTGATCGAACAGGCGAAAGAAGTCTCTGTGTCTGCTGGTCTTCATCTTGAATGTGGCACCTGCAGAGCTGGTGGCGACTGCCGTAGGGATGCTGCTGTCGTGGAGGTGACGGACAAGCTTTTCCACACCTGGAAAAAAAACATTGATACGGGGAGGCATCGTAATAACGGCCACAGAATGTAAAAACTTGAAAAGATAAATAAATAAATGGCACCACTATTAAACACCCCACTTAAAAATATATGTAAATATTCTGTACTAGTGGCTTCTGAGCACAACATAATGTTAGCTGGCAAGACACCCATTTAATTACAATCCAGTTTGTTTAAACAATATTTTAATTGTGCCGTTTGCTAGCTTTTAAGCTCGGCGCGATTATCGTCACTCAATTACGGTTTCATATCTGGGAAACTTAAAGCTGAAAATCATCCATGTAGGATTCTTTTGAACGACCAGTAGGCCCAAGGAGGGGGCTCAGCGCTTCCCTCGAGATTCTTAGCCCCGTCTTTTTCTTTGCCAACAGGCCAATTTTGGCTTGCTTACTAAGAATATTTTTTTCCTGATTTTACATCTATCACTTTATCTTCTTTGGAAAACCAACCCCACGGCATTTTCCAGAACTGAAAATTTTACTGACCCAATTGAAGGAGTAGAACTATAATTCTATTGCCTCTTCATACACTGGAAATTAAAGTGAACAACGTCTACCTTTGAACATGGCTAAAAACTATTCCACTGCAAGTCATCTTTAATGGACATTTGTGTGTCGTTTATTTCTTAAAATATATTAAAAAAACGTTTACGCATCACGTTGAGATGTTACCATGTCACAACTTTGAGGTACCACATAGTCAAAGTGGTTTAACTTAAATGTACAGGGTGCCCAAGTTGATCAGTGACACGTGGACCGTCGATGTGCTTTTACCCAAACGCGGTAGACCACGGATATTGTGACTGGTTGGCGGATGGCTGTGTCTGTGAATCATCACATTGTGCCACAAGTTATCTTATGTTAAACTTATTTTTACGATCCACATATATTACTGTTCAATACAGATAGCACAAACTTTGAGCAACTACTTAGTTTAGCCTAGATGTGTGGCATTTTTTGCGTTTGTTTATAGCATTTTATCTATACGTGTGATACTGCAAGTACTACTGCATTTCTGGTTTATAATATAATTTGCAAATTTTGCAATTTGGTCGTTGGTATGATGGGACAAACCCATGCAAAGAAATGTGTACCAAAGCATTTTCATTTGAATGTAGCATCGTCTCAGAATAATTTCAACTTTAGACTGGACGTAAATCCATAATAATTACAACCAGGGTTTTACCTGGCATCAATTCGACAGCCGGGAATATTCTCTCCTGTATTTTAATGCTTTCCTCGAGAAGTGCCTCTGGCGTCAGTGGTAGTTCCAGGGAGTCTCTGATTATTCTTGCCGCGTCCAATGCTTTCTTGCCCATTACTGTCGATTTAACGTCCCAGGTATACTGCTTACCGAACCGATCACATATCTCTTGGAAAGAAACCGTATATAGCCTCTCCGTATCTGCAATACAAAACAATGGTTACAGAATTGTACGAGGAATTGGAGGAAAGTGGTAGGAATGTAGTCCATAGTAAATACAAACAGGGTGAAACTGTGATATTATTATAGGTTTTGTAAGGATTTGCATTCTCCTAGTAAAAACACGCCTTCAAAAGATCAGTTATAGTTCATTTAGGACTCGTTCGAGTGACAACCAGGTGTTAGTGAACATCGGTAATAAAATTGCTGAACAAAGTCCTACCTATCTACGACAAATGCAGTGCCGACGCTATATCCAACTAGCCAAATTGCATTCAACGGCACTCAAATAACTCGATGACAGAATGTGTACCGGACAATGTCGGCAATCTAGTAAAATTCTCCAATGGTTATAATTCATTTTAACAGTAATACAACCTCATGAGCGTTCTTAATCGATTAGAGAGGCGACCAACTTTTCAAGTCTAGCTTTGCAAGCTAGCCACTGCTCTTGTTAGCGCCATGAAGTAACCGGATAGATAGTTAACTCACAGAATGGCTTAAATTATAATATCTACGTTTTTTAATATTACGAACCCAATAACAGTCCATCCATGTCGAAAATAACATGTGTAACAGATTTAAAACTCTGCTGTACACCTTCCATTGTCGCAATTCGTGGAACTAGAATCGGAAATTCTAAGCAAAAAGGCGATGGCCAACTAAAACCTAATTATTATACCCGAAAAAACACGAGGAAGATACGTGAATTTATCAAATGTTTTATAAAATGTTTACTTTAAATATAAAATTTCATTAATAAAACAAATATTTATAAGATCACAATTATGATAAAACTATTTAGTAATATTATCGCTGTACAACTATTTTTATAGTCGCCCAAAATTCGCAGGACCTAATGGGTATTGAAGTCCGTTAATGCGTCTGGCATTGTCACTGGTTTTGTTAAATTGCTTTTCTGGTGATGTTTGGACAATGATTCTAGCCAAGATAAAAAGGTTCGTAAGGACATACACTACAAGGCACGTTCTGTTTTCGCACAACAGAACAATAGCCTAATATCAGATGTTCAGGATGATATACTATATCGAGTTTATTGTCAATTTAATTGTATAATTTAAAAAATATTCAAAAAATACCGCAGCAAAAGGTTTTTTGTTTATTTATTTTATTAATTTTACTTTTGGTTTATATACGAGAAATGTTTTTTAAACAAATTGCTACACCTAAAGCTGGTCCACATCTGCAAAAAACCATTAAAGATCTACCTATTTGTTAGTCTTATTCCAGCCCTAAATATATAACAAAACCACAAATTTAACACGATGTACAGTGCAAACAACACCCAAAACCTCAAGTCTAATTTGACAAGAATGTATTCAGAATGATGGCTTATAGCCTTAATACTGCTCTCTGAAGTATAACTTTTAAATAATTGATCTTTATGCCTAGGAAACCATTCCTGTCACAGCTCAAACTAAGGGCACTTTTGACATCACCTATGTAAAGGAATCCTAATATATAAACCTCAGCATTTGCTATTCCCTTTATCTGGGACATGACAGGAAGCCGTCCAGAAGTCTATTGCTACGATTCTGAATGAAATTCGGTTGGGCCAAAGTTCCCTCGTATTTCTTTATTAAACTGAAATACTTCATCACTGCTTTCACCATCACCATTGTCTGCTTGAATTTCACCATCCCTCTTATGTCCTGGAAAAAACCTTTATCTGGAAAAAAAAATACCTGGCTGTATTATAATTTTTTATCTTTATGCTCTCATCAGCTTCGATATTTTGTGAACAATTACATTCATTCAAAGTATTGTGTGAAAAATGCATCAAATGCAATTTGAACACAGGATTTGAGTGTTGTGTTGGAGTTTTTAGCTGTTGGTAAGTCACTTCGGGGTGAAAAATCTTTACACAGTGGACCAAAATGTAAAAGGATTTAAAGGAAATACAAAGTAATTGAGAGAAGAAATGAATCAATGACTCCATACAAATAAAAAATCAAAGACAGAATAGTTACTCTGTAATGTTAAGGGAGGTACAAATGGTACGCTATATCTCATTAATATCCACAAGGTTTATGTTGTGTAGAGTAACTGGGGTTTGGGTTAATAATCAAGAAAAAGGGTCATCGAGTTGAGTGGGTCCATTCTGCTGGGACATTTTGGCCATTGGCCAAAACTGTCTCCTCATTGCCTTACACTAGCATCAGTATTTCTGTGCAGAGCCCATATTTGTTTATGTTTGTTTTTGCCCTGTGCTATTTCTTTTTAAATAATGATTTTAAATATGACACTTTCTGAAGTATCTGACAACCTACATATCAAAAGAGCAGGTAATTGCACTTATTAAACATTTACATAATGATCCAGCTGTACAAATATGACTGAAAATGAGTGAAAAAGTGGCTCTAGGTAACGGTACCTGCTTGGCAACTAGGGTAATGTGTTGGTATTAAGCTTTTGTTTTTATTAATTCTGAGTTGCTGATTGGTTTTAGCCAGGGCTGGCATTTTCCAGTCTCCCTGGCACTTTAGATAATAATGGGGATGATTCAATTATGAACAGTAATATAAAAAGTAAATATAACTCCAAAGATCAATGTAATCGGCCTTGAAGCTTTTGAAAATGCCAAGTGTGTTGGTTCGGTGAGAAGCCTGTGTGTGGGGCCTACGCTAATAACACAGACATGCTGTTCAAATGACCTCGTTTAAGATACATTTCAAGACTTCTGGCTCCATCACGTTGTTCATTAATCCAGTTAGCTGCAACAACCACCTGGAAATAAAGAGAGTTGAAGCAAAATTACTAGTGTCTGATTCACAATGTCTGTACAGTGATTATTAAACAGTCGAGTCATGTTCACCTTCAGTTGGTATGTGAAATAATAAATCAATTACTTTAACAAGACTTGCTCTAAAACGCAAAAAGTTTTTTTGTTTTGTTTTATGTTCTATAAAGTGCATTAAATAATTAACGACTTTGGAACCTGTCTTGCTTCTTCATTTGTTTAGTATTTTATTTAATGAAGGAAAGGTGTTTGAAAGCTTGGATTATGAAGCAACAAAATATCTCACAATGTCAGACAACGAGCCTAGTCATTAAAATAATATAAGCCTTTATCAAGAAAAAAACAAAGACTTTAGACAAAGAAGAAACATAAACTGTACACCCCCTCCTGACTCCTGTTCTTTGTCTTTCAGGCAACAAAGAAAACCGAACTCAAAACTACCATAAATCAGACTGTCCATGGTCATAATTTAATGTTTGGGTTTCTATGGAGACAGCACAAACCAAATGACAAACTGTTTTGCTAGGAAAATTTTATGCATAAATGAACATTTAATAAATAAATAACAAAAACCAAACTAACTAATTAATTAATTGAGCATGAATCTGCCCTCGTCGAACCTGCTCGGTCTGTCGTCAAAGCTTCTAGAATTAATGAAAGCAACAAAGAGCACAGAAAGAGCTTTGGCCCTGAGGGGAATCGGAAATGTTATTCATGGGTCTTAAACTTAGCCACTTGATCGAAGGATAGATGTTCCACTCTTCAAATGCTGCTCTAAGCTACAGCGCGGCTGTGGTTGGGTACCCGGGTTAGCCGTCTTTTGCAAACGCTGCCGCTAACTAGCGAACAGGTAAATCACCACTGAAAGAGAAATATTTACAAATGAATCAAATGGTGTTGGAGGACAATTCCCCCGACTGTATTATCACACCTACCATTTTTTTCCATTCTAAATAACCCCATTAAAATCACATTTATTCGCAAATTATTCACAAATTATTATTGTGAATAAGTTGCTTTCTCTCTCTGTGATGTTCTAATTGCTAGTACGGAGGCTGTCATCACTTGAAAAGCAACATCCTGAAAAGGAAGGAGTGTGCTCATTTAAATGATGACGATAATAATAATGATCATAGCACTAATGGCAGGCTTTTCTTGATTTTTTGATTGCACGCCGTGTTCATGTAACTGACTCAGGAGGGATGGAGGTGATTAGCCGGGTGTAAAGGAGCACTGATTTAGGTGTGAACGTGCAAGGCAGCCATCTGCAATCAAACACAGATGATTATCGCAGAAGGATTGGCACGGCCACTCTGCTTCAGCAATCCAGCACAGCAGACTTTCACCTGTTCCCCGAGAACCTGAATATCCACTCTTCCGTCCCCACAGGGTACTTTTGCTCACTCTCTAACCCACACGGCACAGTTTTTAGTTTTTTTTTCTGCTCTCAGTATTTAGAGGGCCCGATTATGCTAATTGTGTTCACATAAATGGAAAATAGTACTTATATAACTAATAACGCAAGCACATCCTTATCTAATTGAGGCATAAACTGCAGAAGTGGAAATCTTTCGCTTCCAACGGGAAGCTGGAGAGCACAGTTAAACAGATCAATGGTTTTCTCAATGGTTCAACCCACTGTCTTTTGGCAAAGGCACACATCAGAGTGACCAGTGCGGCGGGGGAGGGGAACAAAGCAGGAAAAGACTTCTTTCTTAGGCTTCTTTTTGCTTTCAGAACAACACAATACGAGCAGATACAAAAACCTACGCCTGAACACACACACAGACGTCTCTATCTTTACTGTATAAAGGCATCAAAGATCAACCTTCACTGTATGGCATTGCCTTTGGTAGATAATTTAATACAAAAATCCAGTTCAAAGTACTCCCCTATCAAGAATCCTGCACGTATGTATGTTAGCCTATACAATTATAATATTATAATTATATAATTGATTCAACTCGTAGTTATCTAGTGGACTATATTACCATCCGTCTCAATAAACACACACACAAAAAAATCCCCATTATACAAAGTTATCTGAAGCCACTGTCCATCCCTCTGGCTATAAGGGTCTTAAGTCCTGGGGTCTCCATAAAGTCAGCACTCATTGTTAGGAAGACCAGAAAGATAACAGTGAAAGAATTCTTTTTTTCTGATTGGATTTTTCTTTCAATTTCTTTTTTTTTCTCATCTCTGCATCCGGGAGCAGCTGTGTGAGAGTTTGAAGGGCCGTGTGGAATTCAAAGAAAAGTATTACGCAGTCAGTGAATAGCAAGCTTGTGTTAACATGGGTTTTTATTCAGTCGTGCAGGAAATTTATGGCAGACAAACTTTTATTGTATCTTTAATTTTTTAAAAATTTTTGCAGGTAGGTACCGGTAAAGTATTTCTTATTTTAAAAAATTAAAATACAAATGTAAACAAAATTGTATTTTTATACGTTCCTGTGCATGCAATGTTTAAAAGAACGAAAATTCTAATTGCTAAAAAGTTATTTTGTAATTTACATGCAAAAGGGTGTTTACAGGAATATTGACCAAGCAAAGGATGGCACACTATCTGTATTCTTAAAACCTCCTTGGAGGACAAAGGTTTGACAGGCTTCAAACACGCTCTAGGAACATTTTAATTGGTCTGTTGCTTTCACCGACCTAATTAAGCTGTACAACCGCTCTGTCTCCTGAATTTGAATTGGTACCCGAGTGCCAGAAAAGGCTATAAATCTCTCAGTGCTTGGACTAGCGTCGCATAAACACTGCTCGAGCTGGTTGCCTGCTCCTGGATACTTCTCACGGAGATCCAGAGATTCTGGTCAAGGTCAAACGTACCTTCTGATCGACAGCCAGATATTCAAATCCACACGCCACAGGCAACGTCGGAAGGCGGAGACGTGAAGATAACTTACACGTGCGATGTTCCCCTTCGAGGACGCAAATGCTCTTTACATTCCTGGAGATGGTTCTCTGCTCTACATTTTTCTCAACCTTTCTCCATTGTCTGTTCAGGTCCACAGGTGTTAGTTTAGTTTGAAGCGACTTTTAGAAGATAGCTGACACAGGCACATTTATATCTTCATCCCTTTAGGGATCTGAGACCACGAAAGAGTCCTGTTCTAAACTCTGTGGTTGGAATAGGCTTTGCTGACTTGCTTCTGAAGTGCATGTCATGGCTTTGAATGCCTTTTAACATGATAAAAGAGTGAATTGGCCCTTAGTTCATTTTTGTTTAAGCGCCGCCAGTAACTACAAATGTTCCAGAAGTTAGTTTTCCCTAAAAAAAGGCTTTCTTCTGTCTGTTATAGCCATGAATATTTTAATACATGCCCTGACTGAACTCAGAAGCAGTACAATTATATTCCTGTTATATGCTGATCAATTAATGGATGTTAATGTACACCTACAATATATTTACAATGAATAAAATTTAATGATCAAAGATTACTTATGATAGATTTTAATGGATTCCTTCCATATTATCAAAAGGATAATTTGGCTTTCAAATAAAGCAATGCATTCTTTATGAACACCCATGAAACCCAAATTAACGTAAAACACAATTAAAAACAATACTAAAAGGAAATGAAAACTCTCAGCTGTTTCTTTGGTCAGAAACCTCATAGGTTTCCATAATAGCTAAATAAAACATCTTTATGGTTGAGCTAGGTTTTCAGTTGGAGGAGCCAGGTGCAAGCCAAACTGAAGGCCCAAAGTATGAGTGAGGAGTTCAGGTCTATTTTGTACTCAAGTCTCTCTGAGGTTAGGGAAAGAGGAGGCCTCTACCTTTGAAGCGGTCCAGTGGGGAACTGTAGGCCTCTTGTGGCTAGTTCTGGAAGGACTGTCTGGGCTAGCTACCATGTTGCCAGTGCTAAGAACACGGTTCTTCTAGTGCCGCAAAGGAAATGGATGATGACCCAGGAGGAGAAACGGCAGCCCCCTGTAGAAATGGAAGGAGGTACATTTTGAGCGACAAGAACTCCAAGCTCAGTACACTCGGTACAGGAGGTGAGGCAGCGGGCTACACAGTGCCCCATGCCTATGGACAGATGGACTGTGGGGCCCCGCGGACGAGCGTGGGTCGGCCAGGCCGTTCATGTGGATTTTGTGAAGGAAACTGGATGGCTCCTGGAGGTTCTGGGTCGACTACTCAAAGTACAGTTTGCTCAATGCCTTGGTAATCAAGCCATTTCCTGCATTAGGACTGCCAATGCAATTAGTGTATTAGAGAGAAGATAAAGGGCCTCCTCTTGCACACCGTTAGTGGGGAAACACTACGCAAAGGAATCATTTCCATTGCCAGCACATAGTTTTGTTTTAGAGTTGCTTACTGACACACACCCGCTGCCCGCATTACGCAGTTTCTCACAAATCTGAAACAGGCAGAATGGTACTCCACGTTGGATTTAACCAGTGGGTGCTGGCAAGTAGAGATGTGGGTGCTGGCAACACTCAGGATTGGAAGAGGGCTGCCTTCGTTGCCCCCTCCCCCCATTTGACCGTGCAAAGGGCCTGCAACTGGTACAGAGATGTTTTACTTGGAGCAGGTGTTTCAGCGTTTGGCAAAGAACAGACTAAAACCGCAGCCGGATCTGGAAGTAAGTTCTGGCATCTGGGTTCTGAAGAAACTTTAGAGGGGTTCCATTAACCTCAGACTCAGATGGCCACTGATGGACTGCACATCCATCTATTGTCCTCACTGTGTTAAAGCAGAGCAGATGTCTGGGTCCCTCTTCTTCCCATCCATACCTAGATAGATATAGCTCTTGGACATTGGGGCTATGTTCAAGTCCTTGTCGATGCCGTCCTTGTGTAACAATTTTGCTGCATCAAGGTTTGCAGGGCAATCCACGAAGCAATGGGGCCTGAGGTTAAAATTTTTAATAAAAACTTCTACTGAGACATGCCAGTATGGCTTTGATCTGTTTGATCATGGGCCTGCAGGCTCTGTTGCCGGTAGGCTGTGGTGTATCCCCAACCCCTGGCAGCACCAGGTACTGAGAAGCCGGACTAACACTGAGGGGGCAACCCTGCCCTGGATTGCTTGTGTACTACATTCAGCTGGAATAGGGTAGGAACGGTGTATCAGACGTCTTAGTCAGAGCAAATCCCAGAGGAGAAGAACTCTTTTGTGTGGTACCCGGTTGGGTTCATAGTGGTCCCAGCACCTGAGGTAGGGCCCCCCAAGTGCACCGGTGGGTGCAGACGTCATTAACACCAAACACTTAGCATTGTCAAGACGATTATGGGTTTGAGCAGGTTGTGTCGTGAGCTACCTATTTCCCTTCAGTAGTAGTGATCCATTAATGAGCGGTTGAGATGCAGACAGGAACAAACACGGGTATTGGGTTTTAAAAGGCATATTATTAAAAGGCAATAGTTTTTTTTTTTACTTGGGTTTTTTTGGGAGAAGAACGAGAAGGAGAGCGTAGGTTGCAGATGGAAACATAATTAATGCTCTCTAATGCTCTCAAAGGGGGGTTTGAAAGTACCAATGAGTGGGAGGGTGGTGGTGACGTTTAACGATGACCTGTGAGAAGACAGAGGTCCAGGCATCTGGTGGTATCTTGTCCAGAAGTGGAGTGTAGAGAAAAGCACAAATTAGGAATAAATTAAAACCATCCTGGTTTGCAGTGTGTTTGTGCCAAATGTAGTGATGGCTGTACATTCTGGCAGTTTACAAGGTGGGAACCACTGCATTTCCAACCACTGTCTTCTCATAACCGCTTATCCAATCCAGCGTCGCCATGCGCCCAGGCTTAATCTGGCAGTCAATGGATGTGAGGCTAACGCTAACCACCATGAGCCACCATTAATTATTCATAATATTTTCCCAAACCGATTACAACGAGGACTCATGAAAAAGAATAGCATGTGGCATATGGCAATTTCAATCTATATTTATCGGCGAAGCATGCAGAAATTTTAAAGTAATTAAAAAAATATGTGTTTTGTTTCCCGGCAATCAGAACCCTGGATTCTGTCTTTAGCGTTAATAGTTTCTGAATGACTGATACAGGGCATCACTGTGGCTCACTTTGGTTCAATGCCTGCTGCATTTTATATGCGTCACTGCCTTTCTGGATTAGCATGTTTTACTGCCCTCCGCAAAGCGCAGATGCTTTTATAAACGGAGGGATATTTTTTTGCATATTACCATCACCGTCTAATGAGCAAGAGAATGTTTTAATCAAGGATGACGCCTTTAGGGTGTTTCTCCTGGCTGAACGGGTAGAGGTGCTTGCCCAGAGCCTAGGCTGAACCCTGCGAGCTGGATTTTATAGGGTCGATCCCGGCTCAGGCCCGGCTCAGTCTGGTTAAATCTGCAGGGTTTCACTCAGGGCTCTTTTCTAACGAGAGTCTCCTGTCGAAGACTCACAGTGAGCAGAAAGCAGCGGCTGCTCTAGACTTTAGGCCGGATCAGCATAACTGGAGAAATGAAAGGTCCAATCTTTGAAGATGAGAAAGGCAACCCCCATCTCCTCGTATAGCTTTCTCAGGGACATGGACACATACGGGGGAGTGACAGATCATGTTTATGAAGGACTGTTAGATACAGGGGATGCATATGTAGGGCATCCCTGTAAAGTCGCCCCCCCCCCCCCCACACACACACACACACACACACACAAACCATAGCCAGCGACTATGTGCACAGTAATTGTGACTCTACTCTAAATTCCACATCTGAATAGGATACACCGAGAATCTCCACCACACATTCAGGCTTTACAATGATTTCCTTCAATGGCAGCTGACTTCCTTGTGAATTGCCTGGGTTTTTGTGCCTCATTTGGAAACCAGACTTTTCCCACTCCACACGTGAGTGGCATCATTGCACCCGTGATGCACATGAAGTGTTGCTGTCTATGTAGCCTGACATAGAAAACGTAAAATATGTTCTCCTCTGCATTTGGCAATTTAAGTAGTGTCCTAAATGCAAAATTGACTTGATTGAACAATTAGCCATGATTTTGGCATTTAAGATTTTCTTCTAAATAAAGTATTAGTCTTACCGTGAGTTCTGCTTATTTTTCAGTCTAGTAATTCCCTTCCAAACCTCCCGAAAGTCTTTTAATGTCAGACTACATTACCTTAGCTATTTCAGACTGCAAAAAATAAAATAAAATAAATAAATGTCAATTCAATTTGACACATCTTCTTCTATTACCCTTGCAACTGCATCTTGATAAAATCTCTCTCTGGTGGCGATAAATTCATTTTATTTGGAAGATTAATTCAGAGTACTTCACTTGAAATTTGAACATTACAAAGAGAAAAGAGAATTTTCCTCTGTTAACATATTTTATGAGTAATTCCAGCCTCCAAAATGTTTATTTTAAAAGGTTTGGATAGCGCATTGCTGTCCTTAAGACAGGAAACCAATAGCATATATAAATGAGGCCCACTACATCATCTCTGTATGAATAACCCTTAGAGTACAAACCATTAAGGCAGGGGTAATTGACTATTTTGATCTGTGTAAACTAAAGATCTGGGTTCAAGCTTGTTTTGAAAACATTTGAGAAAATCAATAAAAGTTTAACTGATCTTCAGTTAAGGGCGCTTAGAAATCCTCATCCTAACAAGATAGTGATTAGACAACTGATTGGACCAGAGCCATGTGTCTACAAAGTTGAAATTGTGTACTTTGGACAAGTCCTGTAAAGTGTTAATTGGGCTATTCTACACATCATCAATGAGTATATACAGAGCATAGGGGCAAACTAAAGTTCACTACAAACACATGAGTTCGCAATGATAATTACAGTGAAAGTACAGTAACTACAAAAGAGAAACTTCTCCTGGTCTGAGTCGCACCTTTGTAATTTTTTTGTCACTCACCAGCAAATAAGTTTGCTGACAGGAAGGACGTGACTTTTTTCTACACAGACAATTGTTCATGGGCTGAAATACCAAACTTCATATTCATATTTCAAACTGATAGACATCCTAGGCCCGTTTGCGATTATAAACAACAGTGACACATTCTTAGCTCAGTGACTAAGACTGGTACATGAGAATGAGTATGCCTGTGTCTAATCACTTGTTGGTATTAAAACGACTCCTCCTTTCATTAAACTAGAACTAAATAAAGTACATCTCTCAGTAAAACTCCTCATGGATACCCTTTGCGTAGCAAGAATGATTCACCAACAGTTTTTTTTGTTCAGGTAATGTTTGCTAATTATTCTAAGTATATATATAATTCATGTTATTTTTGAATGTACGGATTGTAAAATCAAGTCTCTACACCATTGGCAATGGCAAAGTCAGCCCTGATCTGTTTACCTAACAGATCTCTGGCCCCCCCACACGTTTTGGAAAATAACCAAATGAGTTTGGATAGCCAATTTAGCTCTGGGTTCATAAATATTTAAATAGCTCAAGTTATGCATTGTATTAAGGAGTTACATGAAACAGTCCGGCCTAGTGAAGAGAGAATGCATTACTCTTGATTTCCCAGAATGAGTTATTTTGGACTGCATTGTTTATTTATTTATTTATTTAAATTATATTTTATCTTCACTTTTTCTTTCCCCGCTGATCTCGCATAGCAAATGATATTAGCCAATTGTCCAGATCGTATCCCTACCAGAGCTACAGCTACAAGGAGGATAACCTCCCGTGCATGTTGTGTTCTGCAGTGACCCTCGCTCAAAAGTTAGCTCTTTCCGCCCTCACACAGGTCTGCTCCACATTTGCAGTCCTGCAATGTCAGAACTTCTAATAGAAAAAAAACAATAGGTTTTAAAAGAAAATTATTTGCAAATTCCTCCAGGCAGCTGCAGATTGATGTTAGCATAGAATACTTTGTGTGTGTGTGTGTGTGTGTGTGTGTGTGTGTGTGTTTGAAACCTTTCAAAATAATGAGCAGAAAAGACTGATATACGAGTCTCGGTAGAGAAATGCAGGCCTTATAATTGCACAAGGATGCCACAGCACAATTACCTGGTTCTGTATTGGAAAGGTATGGCAGTGTCAAATGTTCAGGGCCTCTGCCAGTGGATCAGAGAGGAACAGTTACTCAGACAGAAAATAAAGCAAAAGTTTTTTTTGTAACATGTTAACTTGCATGTGTCAAGGATTTTTCTATCTTCTGGCAAACAACTGATTTGGCATGGATACCAGGAAAACTTGACATTACAAGTTCTTCAGCAGATGCAAGGCAAGGCAACTTTTTTATTCGTTATTGCAGTTGTCCAGTTAGTCACCTGGATGTTTATTGAAGCACTGTGGTTCCAAAATGCAGAAGTGGAAAAAAGTGCAGTTTTAGATACTAAGCTCCGTCCTATTGTAAAGTGCTGCAAAATGGCGCGTAGACCACTTTGGCGATTACTTGGAGATTACAACTTGCAAATCTATTTACAAGATAAAGTCAAGGAAAAACATAAAATCAATAACACAATTCTAAATTTGTTTAACCGCATGATGCACGCTGTGTAATAAATCATAAACAAATATCCTGCTTAAAAATACACAGCAACAATTACCATAACCAGTACATAAACAATGAATCAGACAGCTGGCAGTGGGTTGCTCATAGTCATAATGTGAGGTGTTGTTAAAATAGGAGTGTTAGTTTCCTCTGATTCTGACAGTCAGGTAATTCCGATCTTTAGTCGTGAGTCATGAGGGGCATTGGGCAGTTTATGTTGGACTGCGCAGAGAGGGGACAACTGGGCATTCTGCAGCAGCAGATCGCAGGGGTCTGGTTGGGGTTGTATAGTGAGATGAGTGTGCAGAGGTCACCAGGACCTGATCCAGTGTATGGTGAGA
>JAOVYW010045345.1:2053-21936 GCA_025775045.1 Hiodon tergisus
AAAGATCCAAAGGCTTACAGCAAGAGACAAGTGTTACTCTCTGCCAAAGGCAATCTTTGGATTTATACACAATTATTGGTTCACATTTACACTGGATACTGTTTGTATACATACAGACACACACACACATGCATGTATATATATATATATATATATATATATATATATATATATATATATATATCACACACTTAAGTAACATATTATGTTAGGTAACATATTCAACGCAAAATAAAGATTTCCCTACTTATCACATTCACAGGTTTGAAATGTATCCCAGTATGGGCTGGGCGTAGGTCAGAGAGTCTATCTGCAAATGCCTCCCCTCCAGTCACCGCAGAACACCTTGCACTGGCATTGTGGACCTGTTGTGGGTTAGACAAGTGACTGGGTGGCGGGCGGGTCTGGAGGGCTGCTTCCTTGTGGTGCCCACAAGCTAAATGTCGGGGGAAACAAAAGTAAATGACTGGTGAATTAGAACTTAGGGGGGGGGGGGAAATTGCATCCTGAAAAATACATGTAAACTGAGCAATCTTCGTTACAGCAACACCGTTGCCGGCTATCATTTGTGTCAGGCGTGTGCAACTCGGGTACTCACAGTCGGTCGGGAGTGAAAAATATTTAAAACCCACTCTGGCTTGGATAACATGCTATTTTGCCACTCCGCTTTACATCATGCGTGCATCGCTTGCTTAGTTTTAATACCCTTCAGTTCCCTTTTCCCAGGCAAGCAATCCACAGTGCACAGAGCAGCCATTGTGTCTTCATGCATGCCAACGTGCAGAAAATACAGTCAAGTATATGCTATTAATTAGATGCAGACGAAGCCTTTGGAATTCAATGTGATATTTTCTTCTTTCACCACCCCTCAAACTACATAATTTCTCATCCACAATATATTTAAGCTAAACCTGGGGTTTTATTTATAACCGATTGAGCAAATAAATGTTCCTGGCAAAACCAGAGGTAGACCCATAAATGCTCAAAGGTTTAGAGGGTTTAATGTCATCCAGAGCTGGGCGAATGTTTAATCATCCTGCCATCTTATCGATTTGCCATTAGGAAGCAACTATTCAAAGCAGTACTTTTATAGCATTCCCAGATTTGTCACACAACAATCTGTCTGACCTTGAGTTTTACATATCTTGGAATCCCGTCTGTGATCTGTTAAAATGAAACACAGTTCATCACTAGAAATCGAGGGGAAACCTAGTCCTATGGTCTACTGTTCATATGAAAGAATTATATAGAATCCATCCCCTGAAGATTGTATGTTCACATGATAAAGTTAAATAAATGACCACTACCAAACTTAAACACAGCTAGTCCCCAACACAACTGACAGTGCATAAAAACCACATTGTCCGTAAGATGTTTTTTTGTATTTTTTGTTAACTAACAATTTCTTCTTTCTTTGACCAACAGAACTGCCTATATGAATGTGGGACATGTCCGCCCATGTTGCACAGCAGCACTGATTTGGACACGCCCACTGGCACCTGCTGTGGTGTGGCCACCGTCATTTTGAGTAATTCTTTCTTCCCAGCAGATGCCAGAAAAGGAACCATTGAGGGTGCGGCAGAGACAGAGCTGCAGGAAGTGACCCAGCTCTAAAAAACAACCCCAAGCAGATTGTGTGTGTGTGTTTGTTTATCTCCATTTTTCTTTCAGATGTCTCCTTTCTCATTTTTATTTCAGCTTGTTACTTTTGTCACTAAACCTCAGAGAGGAGGAAACCAGCAAGACTTTTTTTTTTTTGTTATGTCTGTTTTTGTTAGAATCCCTCATCTTGTGATCACCCTGGAATTGTGCACACTGCACAGTGCACTGTAATAGTTTAATACATTATTTTTTTCCATCATGTTTTTATCCAAAATGACTTAAAGGGATTGGGTGAGGGCTATAAAAAAATTTAAAAAAATAAAAACTTACGAAGAGGCAGATAAAACTGGCTATATATCCAACATCCAACACAGCTTTTGATATATTTATTTTATTTTTTGATAGCTATCAACACACAAGTTAAGTCAGCTACTTTACATATAAGCTTTTTTATCCAGAGCATTGCATTCAGCGCACAAGAGATTAGCCTACACGTTTATTTCATTAGCACGGCCGATTGCCAACCGAATTAGTTGTGGAACCGAGTTGTGGAATGGGGAAACGTGAAGCCCCTGCCCCTCATTTTGCGTGCTTTGGGTACTGAGATTCGGCCTTCAAAGCAGCTAGCTGGGACAGTAGAGACATTTTGGTGCAAGAGGAAAAGAAAGGTAATCCTCTACTGAAGGTTGATTTTTTTATTTTATTTTTTTGCGTTGTGTGGCATGGAGTCACGACAAAGACCGGAGATAAATCACTCAATGCTGAAGGAGGGGAGGAGCTACGAAGCTAGCCAGAGACTGGACAATGGAGTTAACTTGGCTCCTGAATCCAAATTTGCCAAAGACGAGCCAGACCGACAAGAGGGTATAGGGACTGGAGGGCTTCCCGATGGGGAAGTAGTTCCTTCCGTCAGAAGATTGCGTTTGAATGTGACTGGGCTGGGGAATGGGACTAGAGACGAGACAAGCATTGAAAAGTGCTGTATCTGGGTGTTGTTCTTCTGAAGAGGGGTCGGCTGAGAAAGAGGAGAAGGAACTTTGTTAATTCTTAGATATTTGGTTTCAAGGTTCAGCCAGAAGTTCCTCTGGGACAGAATCTCCAACTCGGTTTCAGTGAGTGATCTGTGTTTGTGAGTCATGTCGGTAACTTCTTCTTTAGGGCCAGTCTACATCCGAGTTGTTTGGCTAGGGGAAGGGAGCGTGTGTCTAGGGTGATTTGTTTACCTGCAGGTTTTTTTCAGTGAGATAACTTCTTATCCTCTGTTCTTATTGAGTGCTGTGCGGAATTTCACCTTAGCTTTAGTTTCAGAGAGGATTTGAAAAATACCACAAGCTAACACTCACCTGAATGTAGAGGACACTCAAAACTGGGATAGCATTATAGAGCAGAAGAGCTGGATGGTTTATTTATATGCTCAGAGATGGTGAGCGTCAGCATTCACACAATAACAATTGTAATAACAATGTCCAATCAGTAATAATCAGTAATGCTCAAGTAGGAACAATTAGGAACCGCCATGCGCAATTGTATCTTGTGACTTTAAAAGACATTTGGGATCTAATGAGCCTCTGTTTATGGTAGTCTGCTGAAATCTTACCTTATACAGCTCAAGTTGGATGCAATGGAGCCTCTTTCTGATGGATAATTTCTAGGTTCATCTTTGCATATCAATTATTCAGTGAATCTAGTTAGAGTCATGACATGAATGGTATTTTGTCCAGCTTTCATAAACTGTGCATCACAGATTGCTTTTATGAGTTATCATCCAAACATTGAGTAACTTCTTTCTTAGGAAAGCCAGCTTGATTTTGGGAGCAGATTGAGCGCTCAGAACAAAAAGCTAAAGATTCTGATCCATAAGAATTGAACTGTCCGAAGAATTGTGAATGAATAAATCAGAAAGTTAAAAAAAGAAAGTTTTCTTCTGGGCAAAGCAATCGCCTATTCTCAGCAGGAGGCGAGAATTATATTGAGTACACAAAATTAACCTCCACCATAATGCCCTAATAAGTTCTCAACGGCTGTATTTTAACGGGGAACTTTCTTCATAGGGACAAAGGAGGAGGCTTAAATTTATGACGTGCATTTTCCAAGCAATTTCAAAGTGCCATCCATGTAAGTGGAAAACCTACCCTTTTACATTTTTTATCTGTAATTTGCAAGGTAACCACCTCCATTAAAGTGGTGACAGAGTTATCTTTCTGTCTGTGCGCTGGATATAACACTGCTTGTTTCTCATTTGGAGTAAAAATACTCTCTACACAAGGCACATCTGTCAAATAAAAGCCATCACTGTTCGGCAATTTGCTATTTATGTTTTCCAGTATTTTGATTGCCTTCTAGACCATACAAAAGCAAGCACGTGGTACAGCCATTTGTTTCACAATGATCTAAGCTCTTCTTCCTGGGAACACCTTGGAAAGTCTTCCCGGAAACACCTTTTCTGCTTGCTGTCAAGAGCAACAGAAATCGTTTGGGTGCTGAAAGGCGCCATGGGGCTGTCAATAATCAAGTATGTGAGCCTCTGACAGGCTAGATAGCCTATATCAGAGTAACTGTCTCAACCAATCACACAACCCCATCATAGTAACCAGAATCATTATCACCATATTCTTCCATCAGCGGCAACACAAAACATTAGTGTCATAAAAGGTTTGTCATTGTAGTACTAGACGTAAATATTAACCAAGAGAAAAGCTGCAGTGCATCATCATACATCGGAAAGGCAACAGACTATTTTTAGGTGAAGCACAAGTCTGGTGTGCAGGGGTGACAATAGTGTGAGAAAGGGCAGGAGACTTGGGGTTGTTCCTTATTTCCCATTTCAATCCCGTTGTACTGCAGAGAACTTGGCAGCTGATCCCTGCTCATCTGACAGTTTACCTCACCACTGAAACAGTAATATTCACTGAAAAAAACATTTAAAAAATAACTGTAAAACAAAAAGGCCATATTATCCCATTAATAATACCCATTTTATAAATCCATTCAAAAGTACATACCCCCTTCCCCCCATCCTAATGCTGTGGTTCATAAGACACTTCCAATTAGGTGAGCAGTAGCACACCTTGCTGGATGCCGCGAAAACATTCACCCCTTGCTTTGTCATGCCAGTCAACTTATCCGACGCCGTACCTGTGGTATTCTGGAGAAAGCTCTCTTTTTAAAACAGAAATCCCTGAAGCTCGGATTCCATTTCAGTATTCTCCACTTTAAAGAGGTTACCAGATCGCCGCTTAGGCCAAGCTCCACAATGTAACTGAAACGACACCTCTGAGCACTTAACCGATCGGCCTCGGAGCCCATTGCAGCTGGCAAAACTACTTTAATATATATATATTAACATGTACATTTCTTAAATATATACTGTCCTGTCTCAAAGTGAGTACAAGCATTTAAACAGCCAATATTCCCTATTAACTTTCCAATTACATGAAAAAAACTTTACGGTGGTGTATGAAACTTTTTAGGGAAAGTCGTGGTATGTTTATGCATACATAAACATACTCTCTCATATATAAGATGAGTGAAAAATATGATAAGCAAGGAAATTTACCATGATAAACACTTAAAATTCAGGATTTTGAAAGATTCAGGATATTTATAAACCAAGCACGGAATTTGCTTTGACCCTTTACTGATGTTTTTGGGAAACTGCTAACTTTTCTAGTGCTAAACCCTGCAATTTTAATGGGGATGTAGATGTAGATATAGCTAAAAGATAAAGAAAAATATTAAAATTGTTTATTTATTTTCGCTTTACCAAGACACCTATTCTACACTCACTTGGAGTTTATTTATTTATTTATTTCCCCCAATAGACATATATAAAGCAGAAAAGTTTCTGTTTTTCTTTACCCTCTTCTCTATCGTATAAACAAAGTTGGCAGCAAAGTCATCTGTACCATAATTATTTAATTTCCCGGAATGTGTTCAAACTTATGAAAAGGGATCATAATTCTTGATGGCTGTATTTGAGAGGGATTTATTGATTTACCCCTAGCCTCAAATTTTTGAATAATTCATTGTCCCCTCAAGCTTTTAGTTCCAAACTCTTATTTTCAGACTGCCGCCTGCCATAGAATTCCCTCTGACAAATTCAATGATAAAATTATATTACTACATTAGAGGGCTCACAAACTCCGGTCCTCTTAAGCCACAGCGTCTGTTGGTTTTTCGAACTTCCTCTTAGTAAGTACCTGATTTACTATCTAATGGTAAAAATAACGGCCAAAGGGTGCAGTGGAACTGTAAACTAGTAGGGTCTGGAACTGAGGCGCCCGCGTTACATATTTCTCATTTGAAAACTTCCGGGTCCGTACTCTCATCAAGATCGATTTTAGGGGTGCACAAGTTTTATCTGATAAGAAAAATAAAAAACGCATTTAAACACATGCGTTAATGTACACAGAATTATTCATTAATACGCAATGGGCAAGTTTAAGCCTACGTAATTAATTCTACCCATTTCGAGGAACCACTGCCAGTGAATAGCAAATAAATCAACCCACATTTAATTACAGTGGACACGCTTGTGGTGTTGTGGGGAAGAGAGCTACACCCTGTTAACTTTATTCTTCAGGCTTTAGTTTTTAACTCCAAAAAGGGAAACTCATTGAGAAGAGAAACTTTTATTTTAAAGTTTAGTTCTGCTCTTTTCAGCACTGGGAAAAAGAAAAGAAAAAACCTGGATTAATGTGGATCTTTTTGGAGGAGTACAAACCAGGGCAAAAGAATAACTCGTAGCCCCTTACAACGTTTTTTTTTTTGTGTTTTTTTTTATGTGATCCCAGCATGTTGTTAGTCATTTGAAACCTTAGCGACCCGTAATGGCAACGAATGGCGCAGTGGTTGGTTTTGCAGAAAGCTCAGTTTGTAAGGAAATTAATGGAACTGCTCAAATTAGCTGTTTTTCAGCTTCAGTCCTAGTCGAAACTGAATGAAGATTGCCAATGCATTTCCAAAAGAAGAAGATTATCTCAAAGTGAAATATGCCAAGTCGACATGATTGCTGCCACATACTGAAGAAAATTGATGCATTTCACTTTGGAGAACATGGGGTTGCTGTAAGACTGAATTCACTGGAATCTGATTTACCAGTATGCCTACTATGGGCAGAATGATGTCCTTGAACAACTGTTTGTGTGTGCGTATATATATATATATTATATTTATATATATATTTTCTGTTAAGAAATAATTGCAGACTGTATTTAAAGGTTTGGCACAATTAACTGGGATACCTACACACTTAACTATAATATCCAGGTTTCGAGAGTCAATGAAAGAGTCTTGTAAAAAAAAAAAAAATGTGTTACTTAATGGTCCATTAGCCCCAAAGACAGACAAAATAATTGCTTTAGTTCATATAAAATTAGAACTTGAATACAGAAGACCGTCACAAATGGCACACTTTAAATCAGTCACAACATTCCCTCTGAGGAGAGGTAATTAGCAGATGTCAAGAGCTGGAGTTGTATGTGTCTGTCTTTTTTTTATTTTTTATTCTCTATTATAAACCATGCAGAATCACAATATGGTGGTGTTTTTTTCTTTCTTTCTAATTAGCGTATCAGTTAATTAAATACATTCAGAAGACCACAGCTATCAATGAAAACCAGCCCATTCTTGGTAGCCGATGGGTTCAACTCTTGCCTTCTTGAGGCAACTATCTTGTAAATGGGCTACTGGTATAGAATTATATGACTCTGTAGTGTTCTATCAATTAGCTGGATGCTGCTATAACACAACTTCCCTTTTTTTTTCATAGTGGTTAATGCAAAATATGCAGATATAATTTGATAACATGCAGGCTAGGACTCCCGTTGGTAAAAAAAAAAAAGTCTTGAATTGGTTGGGTCCTGACTCTGGTTTTGAGTGCTATCACTTTTAAACACTTTTACCAAGTCTCGTTTTCATTTCTAGCCATGGGATGTTTGAAACTCTAGCATAGCCGTATATCACAGCTCCCAAGACACGGTTTGAACAGATAGACAAGCCACGCATGGATATCCCAGCAACTGGCTAACCGTTCATTTAAATTTTTAAAAGCTTCAGGGACACTCACATTTTACTGAGCCCTGCATGCTTTAACATTACGTGTGTTGGTTTTCAGATGAGAATAGAATGAACATTGTTCATAGCATACCAAAAAAAATTCAAAAATAGCATACAATCAGAAATGAAATAACATTCTAGCTGACATCCCGCCAGTGGCTGGCTCCCCGTAAAAAATAATATATATTTAGCAATTTGATGCACAATGTATCAGAAACCCACCGAGTGAGAGGCAAAGTTTGATTTAATTTAATTCTCAGCTTCTACACCACTTCTCCCAAGCAGACTGGTTTAATTCGCTCAAGGGCTCTTCCAAATGCAACAGATTAAGATGTGTGAGTCTACTTGTCATTATGCTATGCACTTGGGTTCCAAGATACCTACAATTAGATCATGCCCCTGCGGAGTTGAGGTGTAGACCCCTCCTTTTAGATCTAGGACCTAAACTCTTTTTTTAATCGCTCCTTTCTGTGTTGTACTGATCTGATGGTAGGTTATGAATTTCAATGTAATCCATGTAATTCATTTTGTGCATTAAAATAATCCTGCAGTTCACGCTTTTTAACGGTATAATGAAAGATACACTTTATTGTTACCTTTACAAGGTGTTTATCTGACTTGTATTTTTGTAGTTATAATGCTTTACAATGAGTTCCTCTTTCACCTGCATGGTAAGGTAGTCGCTAATATATGTATGTATATGTACATTCATGTATTATCATAATTCATGTTAACATTGCACCCTTTATATGTTTTGCTGGTCTGATGTGAAGGGGAAAGTGCATAACCTTGTATGAGACCGTATTTTACATGTTCACGTCAGATACATGATTGGATGGAATAAAAGTTTAGATGGCGGATATGGACTCGGGCTCTTTGATAATCCACAATGCAAGGCTGAAACTTCTTAGACTGCACTTGTTTTCCAATGTCTGTTTAGAATTATACCAACTCTGCTTGCTTTAAACTTACAAACTGTCGCCAGAAAGCTACAAAATAAGCTTCTTCAAGCTGAGTTTGTTTTTGCAGGTGTTGGCTTGGTTTATTTTGCTAAATCAACCAACCCATTGGTATAAATTTAAAATGAAACAAAGGCATTTATAAAATCCTGCATGTGTGTGTGCTAACTGTCAAGTCGGTACCCCTTTGACTTAATTTCTAAGTCCACTCTGTGGAACTTTGCTGGACAGATGAATTACGTTTTCTGTTTCTTCCCATTCTACTCAAGTAATGTCACCCTCTGAGAGTCTATCTTATTTTAGAGAGCAAGTTCTGATCCATAATTTTCTTTTTGCTTTGACTTGCAGTAGTAATAAACTGGACATGATTTCAATATAATGCTATCTGCCTAACATAAAAATCTGCAAGGCAAAAAAGATGAGACTGCACACACTTTTCTATAGAACTATCACAGAGACATTACAATTCGAGAATCGGACAGCCTGAGTCCAGGCTAATAAAAAAAAGCAATACCATTTTCCAGAACCGATTCAGTCCCGGTCTTCATGCGCTGTTTTTGAATATTAACGACTCTTATGGTTTTTCCCGTGAAAACATCAGCACATAAAAATAAAAAAAACTCAATGAAGTAACGCAGGCAGGGGCTTGCAAAGACACACACATACAGTACATTTCTTACTGTGAGGTTGTTTAGCTGCAAACATTACCCAGAGTGACCCATATATCCACCTATATTGCTAGACAGAGACTCAAGAAACTTTGGTGCCTTGCTCAGGTGTATAACAGCTGTGTTGTGATTTGGTAGCATATTTTTAACAATTTAAAAAACGGTTCAGGGAGCACGGATGCATCAAACCAAAAGGAAATTAATGGAACACCATTCATCAGAAACACATTCCTACACAGTGCGTTTTAACAGTGCATAATATATTTTAAACCATGTTTTACGTTTTCAAAACCTCGTTCGAAAAATGATACAACCCACAGTACTCAGCGTTACCACAAGGGGTGAGAGAAACAGGCATTGTCCTGGCTCAGGATAGGAAAATTCTGGCACAGGATTGTAAGGATTACCGGAACTAAAAATGCAGCAATATTTTCCACCAACATGCTTAACATTGTTTATGATGAATTGTATATTACATATTAAATATGGTAGTTTCATATATAATTTATGGTTTACTGATCTAAGCTGTTTTTTTTTTTTTTTGATGGGTATTAAACCTAAGGAATGTGTGAGTACCTAAGAGGAATTTGCTGGTACTTGTATTTGGGCTGTATGTATTTAGGGGGGAAATGGGTAGCTTTAATAGGTGTGAAATAATAATCCAGATAATATCAGAATAATGTTTACTGTTAATTACTCTATTTAAAGTAGGTACAATTGTGTGAAATAACAAGCCAGCTACTATCAGATTTATGTTTATATAGTGTAAATGGACAAGATGTAAGATTAGACACTGTTAATCACTCTATATAAGAACATCTGCTAGGCAGCTATGGAAATATAATTGCCCAGTGCCCATCTCATTAAAATAAAAATGAAAACCTAGTCTGCTGAATTTAGAGAATGTCTGTTTCTGATTGTATTCAGGAATATTAATAGCAAAATGCAAACAAAAGGTGCAGTTTTACTAAATCAGCTTTCATTTATTTATTTATTTTAAATTACATAAACTACAGACGAAGTCACATTTTTTTCTCTTTCACTTCCCAGGTAATCATGGACGGTAAACATGTGGCTAAATCTAAATTGTAAATTAAGTGGGGTTTTTTTTTGTTTTTGTTTTTTAATAATCAAATTTTTAAAAATTCAATTTAAAATGGAAGATTTTTTCCCCTGACCCCTAAAAGTCGTCCCAACTGTAGTTCTGGGGAAAGCCGGACCCCATAGGGACAAATCAAACGCAAGAAAGTATGACGTGTGTGTAATGCATGTGTGGAGCGGAGCTGTCCTGGGATGAAGGTCCATGCCTTCACATCACAGAGCTGCTGAGGGGCGGTGCTTGGCTGCAGTGCCATGCAGTCATTGGATACAGACAAGCCCCAGCGTTTGGGTTTGTCAAGAACATACGGGGATGTTTTTTTTTTTTCCTGCATGAAAAGCAACTTGGGAGGAAGTAAATAATTGTTATGAATCATATGGCCCAATTTAATTCAATTCATTTTTTTATAAAATCTGTAGGGACAGAGACCAAAGATTCACTGTGATATGCCAACTGCATTTCAAACGGTGATTCAATTGATCTATTGTGCCAAGTGTCAGGAGGGAGTATATCCTGGGATTGGTAATGGGAATGAATAGCCCCGTCCCTTTGTGAGTCACTGTGCTGGCCTCCGGCATTCAGGAAGTGTGCAACTTTGGTTTGTTTCCCTGCTGCTTTTAATTGGATAATGACCCTGTTGAATATCAACAATGGGCTTCACAGAGCTTCATATAGTTCAGGAAGGCTTCGTCTTTAATCCAATGCTGGCCTCTGGATTGGTCCTCTGACTGTCCATCTCCTAAAGGATACATGCATAGCCCTCACTTGGTCTGATCCCATCTCATTGCTTTAAGTTCCGTTAGCATTCCTGTCCCCCACCGCAAAACATGCCTGTTCTCAGCATGACTGAAAGAGGACATTACTGGACAACATTTAGCTTGATTATCAAATTTCAGTCAACCCAGCTTTCAAAGACAGTTTAAATGAGAGATCTTCTGGGGAAGCCAAAAGAAACTGCAGACAGTTGGGATCACACACCCATGCCTCACCACATCTTCGCTCGGGTGGAGCCAGCCAAGTGCTTATGAATGCCTTTAATGATACTATATCAGTGTAATACTTTTACCTTTTATCTTTCCTTGAGGGATCCTGTCCCCGGGCGCCTTTATTTTATCGTTTAAGAACATTTCCTGTTTCGCCCAGGCGCTGTGGAGCTTGGCTTCAGATATAATCTAGACTTAAACAACCCTCTGCTGAGTTGGCAATTAAGGAGCCAGTGTGGAGTCCGGACGCTTCCACTGACACAGGTGGTTTTATCACCCCCTTATCAATCTTTTAGTTTTTATTTTTTTATTTTTTTTACAAAGGGTCGCTTAGCAAGCACGGTGACGGATGGTCACTCGCTGTCAGCAGAAGCTAACATTCATTTACGTTTTGAGAGAATTTTTGCAGGGAAGCGACAAAAAAAAAAATGCTACAGATGCTACGAAGGCGATCTGCTGGTCCTCCTGCAAGCCTTGATGGGAACTCAGGGAGGTAGGCTACCGTATGCAGTCTATATGTGCATGAGGCGGGGGGCAACGAAGTCAAACTAAAAGGTTTAGCGGTTTAGCATGCAATTCATTTGTTAATACAAGGTATTCTAAACACAAAATTATATTTATCCGACACTCTTCTGCGAGAAGTTAATAGAGAAGAACCTAATTAAAATCGTAAATCAGGGAACACACTGAGTGAATGTGATACCGAATCAGGCCCACTGATGGGATGTATGTAAAAATATGGTTTTGCTTCTTGCTTCGACACTATATGTATGGATGTATATATGTATATGTAACTTGAATATGTTAAAACAAAAGTAAATCGCTTAAGAAAACGGGGAAAAAAAATGAAGAAAAGTACAGGGGTGAGAAAGAGCCATTCGATGAAGGTCGTTCCAGAGGGCGTTTGTGAAGTGGTAGATTATGAGGAAGGGCCGGAGGAGGAAACCATGAAGGTTCCATCACGTTGAGAAGGACGGGGAGACCAGAGGCGTGGGGAGACCAGGGGAGGGATGGTTAGCGGCTACTTTAAGCGATGGGAATCCCGGCTAAGGCCTTTTCCTGTGAGACGTTTTGAATAATTCCGAAAGCAGATAGCCCGAAATTCTGTCATTCTGTGGCGAGTGACTAGGGGCATACAAGGACGAACCACTGGGGTAATCGGAAAATACATTAATATGAATTTAATCCAGTTGAATCCAATTGACATTATGCATAATTTAGCCACTCCAGTCCCTTTTATGTTTTTGAAATTGAAAAATATATTTACCATAATGCTATAAACACATTTATATTTTCGCCAGCAAAAGACGTAACAGACTTTTTTCTCTAGGTTTCTCTATTTTTGATCATGCTTTGTTTTCCGTTATGGGTCTGGAATATCCGTGTCAGAACGAAATACCAATTATTTAATTTTTTATAGTGCATTTTTACAAACGGAATTTGTCACAAAGCACTGAAAAGATTACAATTTCCAGGCTGCACATCCAGAAAACCCAGTGCCCAACGGAAAACCTGAAAAATTCCCTGATTCCCTGATTCCCTGACCCGGCAGCGTTAGCCCTTTTGTGGAGAGACAGCCAACAGTGCGTGACAGGTCTTTCTCCCTTGATTCCTGCTTCTTGCTTTCTCCATCCAGGACTGCACTGGACATTATACCTTCTTCTGATTGGCCACAGCTCATCTCTCCCATGCCAGGGAAAGGGGGAGGAGTCGAGAAAAGAAAGTTCTGATTATTGGTCGACAGTCAAGGGGAGTAAGAGTGAACAATGGTGTGCGGAATTATGTGGCCTCAGCGAGAATAGACAATGGATCCATGCAAAACCAAAAATACAGCAATGTGGTGAGACGCAGGGGAAAGTAGCATAGACATGATTGTGATCAGAGTCTTTCCCACCCCCTAATTGTTTAGTCATTTAACCGGTCACGCAAACTAGCCTTCCAACACTTATGGGAAAAATCTAGCCTCCAGTCGGCTGCGCTGACTACACCTGAGTTGACCACACCTCCAAGTCACACCCAGAGGTGTGATTAGCATAACAGTTGCTTAAATAATGTCTGCATCAAACACACAATGCACTTATCTTGGAAACCAATGCAGTCAGAGCGAAATGCAATGTCCGACAATGAAACACAAATCACTTTTGCATCATACTTCATGAAGTGTATTGTATTTTCTGACGTATTCTGACGTGTATATTCTTGACCCATAATGAAAAACAAAGCATGTTTGCATTGTGTTTTTACCAGGACATTGATTTTTAAAATTCCATTAACTGTAAAACATGCCAGAAAACTAGCAAGAAGTTCCCCAGATAAAATGCAAGTGTGCACTATCCTGTGACGCAAAAGACAGGATGTCCTAAACTTGGACACCCAGAGTGCTTTGTCTTAAATAAGTGGAGTTGTTTTATAAATAATTGCCGATGTTATGGGGACAGAACACTCAATTGCAATCAGTTCATGCCTGCAAAGCACACATGCTTGCTTCCAGTGTCATAGACGTTTTCCAGTATTGGATAAACCAAACACCTCCCGGATGCCAAAACTTTCTTTCACGGGGCGAGAATGTGTATTGACATGGAATCCCACTGGCATTAACCTCAATTTCACAACGTGTCCTAACAGCAACAGCAGTTAAGCCTCATTACATATTCAGGATGCCGGTTGATAAATTGGCAAGGAGTGAGATTGAGCATGATGAATCAATGGGACAAAACTCACTAAACTGCATAATGTGTTATTATCCTCTTTTTCTTGGCAAACAGAATTAGCTTTTAAACATATTGGTATTCATGTCGGTATGAACTATTCAATTGACATTCCGCTGGCTGAAAAATTGCCCCAGAGAACATTGTGACAATATTCCTTTTTTTCAAAGTGATGTTTGTGTTTAAAGCCTGTGAATACGTTCCGGGGGTAATTTTAAGCCCTTTTGTTATGTACTCTACAAACTATTTACCTGTCCAGTTTAATAAAGAGCTCTAGATATTTCAGCAATGTATAAACTAAAAAATTGCTTATAAATATTGTGAGAAACTTTATTGAAAGCAAAGTCAAGGATCCAGTAGGTAGTGTTGATCTAGCCCACCACAAAATAAGTATTTTGAGAGTCATGTTGTTTGGTCTTATAACATTAAAAAGTTTGCTTTCAAATTGATCGATCCCACACCTGTCTGTGGCGACAGTCACCGAAAACATGGGGTGAAAGGCACAAGGGTGGCCCAGGCATCGTTTACCTGGGAGAGAATCCCGGTTGATGAGGTGGAAGATGCTGCCCATGTAATCCTTTGCAGGAAGAAACCAGAGCATTCAGAAAACGTGCACGCACACAGGAAGTACATGCAAAGTGCATTACATTCACACAGGAAGTACATGCAAAGTGTATTGCATGCACACAGGAAGCCCCCAGAGGAGGATTCTGCATTCAGGACTACCACGCAAACCTATATCCTCTAATGCCTAATTTACATCTGTGTGAGATATACCGTCGTTCATTTTGAGGGGGAAAAAAAAGATTTGATTTTTTTTTTCCTATTCAGAATTCCCTTAAGCAAAAATTAATAATACTCTTATCTTTAATTATCATTTTAATTGTAACACGGTATATTTAAGATTTGTGACTTGATTTGGTTTTAGAAGCTTAATTAAACGACTATGTAAAACAATTGTCTCCATTGTCATCTGTACTGGCCTTTTGATTAATTTTAATTAAACATGTAAAGCTAAATCGTCGACTATTCTCAAACGGCACACTGTTCGTCCTTAACTCACTAATAGCGCTCAGCTCTGGGTTCAGCAGCACGCACGCACGCGCAAGAATGAGCAACACATAAAACAAAGATAATAATGTAGACATCGTTCAGGACATTTGGCAAAAGAGGAGGATGTAGTGCAAAATGTGTTTTTTTTTAAAGATTACTAAATGATCCCGAGCGTTTAGTACACAGTGTCCTTTCCAAAGGGCTCTAAAGTGCCAGTTCTGAATATGAATTCATTTTCCTGTTTGCGTTTTGCATGCATTCCATAGCAAGAGCTAATAATGCAAATGATGATCTCCGTCTCCAGGGTTTGGTTCCTTTAAACGCTGTAGAGGACAGAAAGTTCATTTCTGATTATGTTCTTTATTTCCTTTTAGTATGACAACATTGGGTGGAGGTTTATAAACAAGGGTTGTGGACAAATTGTCTTGCATGATTTTATAGTTATTTTACAAAATGTTTTCAACTTTTATGTCATCAGGGTGGTAGGTTAGGACTAAGGTGGAATTAATGGATGTTATACATGGAAAAAAGGAGAAAGGTATACCTGAGCCTGTCGCAACAATATTCCATGTATACTGCAAGGCTGGGAAAATAAAATTGCTCAGTTATCCCTGAGAAGATGTTCAAATTCCAAATATGCAGTATCATCAGCATATCTGAGAAAAGGGTTTGGTGCCAGATAATTGTTGCAGCTTCTCATCTAAATGTCTTATTAAAAATAACAGGACACAAACGTTTGATGTCTATTGTAACTATCCCTAATAGGGACGGTTTAAATGCCTTAAATCACTGATTGAAAGATATCCATCTACAGATATCCTTCTGAGATTACTTTGAATTATTTAACTTTTATCTATAAATACTCCCAAATATGGTGGGTCCATCACATATCTTTTGTTGAGAAGCTTTTTATTTTTTTCCCCCCCCAAATATTTACTGGCTAAATTTATTTCTCTGATACACTAATGATCTATTTAGAATTACCACATCCTCTCAAGGAGAACTAAGCAAGATAGCGAGATACTGGATGAGATTATCCATGGTAGAGCATTAATTTATTGCAATATTGAAAAGACCACACTCATAATTTCATTGTATTACTATATAAGTTGCTATTCTATAAAAGGCCAAAATTGGGTTAGTACCAAAGATACCAAAGTGCCATATAACACTCACAGGTCATTTCTCTCTCAAGTGGCTAACTATTTATTTGTGCCACGAATAGGAAACAGCAAGAGCATGTCTTCACAGAGACTCCACACACCCCGCTGCCATTTATGGAAGAGTTTGGGAGAGCAGTGACAGTCTCAATCTTTAAAGCTAGATTACCAACTTATCTATTTAGCCTTTCCCATAATCACCAGGGGAAAGAGACAGATGAAGTGATTTGGCTAAAGATCTACACCTCCTGTTGCCGTCACTCATCTGATACAGCTTTCACGCTGATGCGGCGGGGAGACCACTCCGGTTGATCCACTGAGCCAGCACTCCAGCCAGGGTAAATAGCCACATCCCAGGAGCCAGCATTAAATGTTAGCCAGGTGTGGGTACAGGGTGTAGCACTCATATAGCACAGCTAAACCTCCATCTTATCTCAGTGCAATCCCTCACACACAATTAAAAAAAAATTTTTTTTTGTTAATGTATGTGCGCTTCCCCTCCAGGGGATTTTTTTTTACTTTTTTGAAAGAGCACAGACAACCCAATTTTAGACTTAGACCAGGACGGTCCTTAGCACCCGTCAAGCTGGAACCAAAGGTCTTTTCACACTTCACAGGTCAGACCCCAAATGGAAGGTGCACTCCTTCAACACTGGCGGCAGGAACTGCCATTATGGATTGTGACATCTGCACTTCCTCATATCTGAATACAGCACACCACATATTTCACCTCACATTGTAATGTATGGCCTGGCCAACTGGAGAAGAATTGGTTTCCACGGAAGAGTATGGTTCCTTGCATGGTATATTCCTGCTTGTCAGTTTTTCCTTACCAAGGTGGACCTGGGCATACTTTCAGGTGTTTTTAGATTGGTTTTTCAAGTCTTCCGTTTTGTAAACCTGTTTATAACTAATATTCTGAGCTTTATTCATATTTATTGGATTTTTGGTACGAACTTAGGTAAATTAGATTTTTTAAGCAAACAGATACATGTTGTTATTAAAATGAATTGTGCCCGTTATCAATATAGCTGTTGCTATTATTGTATATAAACCGCGATTGCTATATAAATATTTGTATATACACACACACACACACACACACATATACATATACATAAGAATTGTGTATTGTTTAATATAAGCCTGGACTGCTTAGTGAAATTAATGTTTTTATTTGTGCGTACAATGGTGTGTAGAATTAAAGATAACCTTCTTCTTTGGCAGAAAGGGTGGGTAATACATTAATATTCTAGATTAAATATAACCTGCTGATGAATGACAAGCAGAGGTATAATGTGGAATGGACCTGCATACGCATTTGTATTTCGCGGATAATTAAAGGTTAATGCTGAGCGTGTCAAAAAAAATAAAATAAAAAATAACCCCAAACAAAATGAGAGATTCAGCCGATTGTTATTGTGTTAATAATGTGAATATGACACTCAGGTACACGTACGCAGGAGGCAAAGCAGAGAAATCCATCAATAAGTCTAATTCCGGGGTATATTGGAAAAATCCTGCTACGAGCTGTGTCGAGACCAAACAGCCAGGTACAGTTTTTACCATCATTCAGTTGCCTACTGGATCCTCTTATCCAGTACTTCCCTTATCCAGTGCTTATGCAAATTTATTGGCTTACTTGTTTATCCACATAATCAGCAGGGTACCTTCTGAAGCAATTCGGGGGTTAAGTACCTCACCCGGGGGTACCGCATCAGCCAGCGCCGTAACGGCGGCCCTGGAGCCACAGGTCCGACACCTTAACAGCGCAGTCATCCAGCTGGGTGGGGTGCGAGGCATAAGCAGTGGCAGATGTCCAAGTCAGCGAGCGTGACAGGGGTGGATGATCCAGAGAATCAATAATGGCAGATATGTCGGGGTTTAAGACAAATCAAACGGGGGGGAGTCGGCTGGAGAGAGAGAGGGCGAGAGAGGAAATACACAGCCACCGAATCGGCAGAACAAAAGCAGAAATGGAAGTGGATCAGGTAGAGTGTGGTTGGGAGAAACACCGGCATCAAAATTGAGTCAAATGAAATGTGAAGAAACTGTTGACCTTGTCATCGGTTATATTTTAACATGGTAAGAAGCCTCTTTTGTTGCCATAGCTATGGCTCTAAACACAGCAGGACTGTCTCTTTGAGTCATGGGATAGAAATAGAAAGGGGTGAATCGAGGCATGTGTATACCACATGTAAGATAATGTATAATAAGAGGTGACTGTTTTCCATTTGTTTTTTTGTTTGTTTGTTTGTTATTTGGCAAACGTAATTTTCTGTAGTAGCCAAAAAACATTGATAGAACAGACAAAAAGAGAGTCCAATGTACAAAAATACAACCCAAACTGATTTCAGATTTCAGTTCACAGAGAAATGTCAATTATCTTTTTTTTTATTTTTATAGAGCAGTCTCTATGGTCAAAGTTGCTTCAATAGGACATGCTGTAGAGCCTAAGTAAGGTCTTGAACTAAGTAAATAACACAGGTTTTACCACCATGAGGTCAGTCTGAAATTGGTTGTTTTCATCACATATGGTAAAACACTGCTCAATACATAATAAAAATAATGGAATTATTCAACTCATATTTAACAAAAATAGACACTCCTTAACCATTTCAAGTTATTAAAGATGAATGATCAGGAATCAAAATAACATAAAATCCCTCTCAGGTTTAACAACCTAATTTACTGACCCCCTTTGTTGCCCTGCAAAAATGTTATTTGGGGCTTTGCTCTACCCTTTTTCAGTAAAAGATTAAGTATGCGATGGCGTTGTCAACAGCCGGTCAACATCGTTTTCTGATCCACATGCCATTGTGAACTAGTAGTAACTTTCCTTCTTTTTCACAAGGTTGTTAACTAGCTAGTAAGTGAACTATGGTAGCTAAAGTTTAAAAAAAAAAAAAAAAATGCACCAACATTGGCTACATAACTAACTAGGCAGCTACAGGGGCAAAACCGGCTTGCTAGTTCTACCTGGCAGTTCATAAAAAGATAAGCCATTTTTATTTTATTTTATTAAGTATTTACTTATTGTCACTAAAATTAGCAGTAACAAAAAAGTCGCACAGATCTTTCGATAAAACATTATAATGATCTTACCGTCTTTGTTTTAGTTATTAAAGGCCAAAAGTTAATCTTCTCATCTTACAAGATACAAAACAAGTAACACTATTTTACTAATGAAGAATGTATAAAGTAGCTGAACTGATTAATATTTACTATTATAAACTAAATACAATTTATAAACTGTTCATTTTCTTTCCTCCTACCTCCTAAAAAATCAAGCACAGCTATGATTAATCTTGCACGGTTAATGAGTTCTGAAGCACGATGGGATGTTAGAACTCTAGAGTGGCATATTGATAGACAGAACAGATACGGTTCACAATACTTTTTTAATGGCTCGATTGTGGAAGGGAGTTGTTACCCTTTGTCGGCATACCTTTCGATAAAATAAAAAAAAAGATATTTCACACATTCAAATAAACAGACAGGGTTGGAGAGGGAGTACTTCTGGCACCAGAGCAGACTATCAAGGAGTCTCTGTTTGAAAACAGGTTGTTTTAAATTATTATTATTATTATTATT
>JAOVYW010045355.1:0-25394 GCA_025775045.1 Hiodon tergisus
TATATATAAAACAGATTTTAATTTATGTATCTTATGTATTCATTCATTATTGCAGATTTGTAATGAAGTGGTTGTTGTCCACAGCATATAATTTTATTAAACAAGTCCACCATCCCATGAGGACACAATTAATTCAAAACTAAAAGACAAACATCCCAAAAGACTGCACAGTTATAAAAATTACACAAAAACCTCTAGCTGTAAACATAGAAATGACAAATAGTGACATCCTAGATGAGTTTCCTAGATGGAAGCCATGGCTCAGTAACACCCTTGTCACCTACGCTTTAATAAGGCCCTGGTGTGACAAAGTTGAGTTTTCTTCATTCTGTCACATCCTGTGTTTTCATTTAACTTTTAAAAGCCTAAAAGTAATATTGTATTAAACGTTCACTGTTGGTGGAGAATGTGACGTATTACTGTGTGAAATTTGTACTCAGCTATAAATTATTCATATTCTGAGGTTAATATTTTACTGTTTTCCTCTTAACATTATCACTTTCGGTTTCTAACACATTTTTATCAGTCTACCCTTCATAGAATCAACTTCAAATTATTCATCTTGATCTTATCCTGGGGATCCCATAGGTCTTGGTTTGGTTGTTTGGCTTTTATTTCTGTCTGTATCTGATGAAGGTTGTTGTTTTGCCAATTTAAGAGCCAAACCTCAGAAGCTGAGGAGTCACAGCAGGTTTAGTCATCACAGTTCTTAGAACTTTGATGTATGTTACTCACACATTTCCTTTAGTGAGCTAGCTAAGCATACTCTGTGGAAACTGTTGGTGATCTAATATCTGAAAGGGAAGCCAAATTATATTAATAACCTGAATGATAAGTTCATTTAATTAGTTTGTTTTACTTAGAAATAAGGAAAAATGTCTAAACATAAATAAAACCTTTTTAGATAAGATAACCAAAAATTAACTACAGTAAAAAACAGTCATTGTCAGCGCACACAATTCATTAAATAACTTGATTTTTATGTATGGCTTTATTTTGACTTTATTGTTGTGTGCTTTGTTTTAATAGTCATAATTTGAGAAGCACACATTCAGAGACGACAGCCTCAGAGTCTCCAAACACTGCATACTGTAGGAATCTCTGGAACTAAAGCAGACTCAAGATTCAGAAGAGGACAACTCCGTGTTTAAAAGTTACCTTTTATCGGCCTTTATTTGATGATATGTAAAATAACTGCCAAACGGTCAAATTCCAGCAAGAAGAGTAAAACAAAAAATCTGGGATTCCCCAGCAGATGGCGCAATGTATTGAAAACGAAAAGAAGCAACAAGATTAGCGCCGGAATAACAATTTAATGGAATAATATTATCTGTTATAATAATGAGAGTTGGATAAAATGAGATTATTATTAGAGGGTTTTTTTTCAATTTGGACGCAGGACTATCGAGTTTAGCCAGTTAATTTGCTAGAGCGCTAAATAGTATATTTTAAGACTATAAAACCTGTGGAGCCACAAACCTAAAAAAAATTTAAATTAACGTGACGGGTAAGTAGATTTCCCACTGCCTACAGTGTTTGCAAAACAAACAAAACCGAAGCAAACAATAGGTGTTGAGTCAGGTCTGATTACTACATTACCCATAATTCTTGAAAAGCCATTTGTCCGTCCTGTGTCATTTACGTGCGCAGGAAGAGTCAGGAAAAAAGCAACATGGAGGAAATCGGGGTGATTGTTGAGAAAAGTCAGGTACGAAAATATATATATTTTTTTCCGTTGTTCATATTTCAATTGGTATTTTTACAGTTAAAGGTTTGGACGGCAGAGAGCATCGTTCGCGTCGTTGTTATAACACCAGGAATATGCACTGCCATTATTATATCTGCAAATTTGTGTTGGGTGAAAAAGATGCCAATTCATTCTGTACTAAGCTAGCTAGCTAAGCGTCCGGCTTGTTTACAGCTAGATATCTCATGTCTAGATAGCTCATTAATGGAGAATAAAATAATACAAATATTTTACTTTTATAGCTACTGCGGCTGGCTACCTGTTATGGTCTTGTGTATTATTGTTACCTGAAACGCTAGTGGCCCGTCACCAAAAAATAATTTACTAATTTTACTCCTGTCCTAGAGAGCTTGTGACGCACTTAACTAGGCCAACCGAAAAGACCCATCACAACTTTTAAGTGTTTGAATGTTTGTTTGAGTAACGTTGTCTTTCAGGACGAGGCGCCTGCCATGGTCAGCTCAAGGCCCCAGACCGGCCTTTCTTTCTTGGCTCCAGAACCTGAAGATTTAGAGGACCTATACAGCCGATATAAGGTTAGCAACTTTACTAAAGGTGGTCTGACAGTTGTACATTTGTCTGTACATCAATTTATTGATTGAAACCAAACTCTTACAGGGATTTTTATTAATAGCTGAAACAGAGACTATCACAACTCTTCAATACATACTCAAATGTTGCAACTCGAAGTACATTATTATTATTGTTATTAAATAACTACCGCGTCTGTTACATTTCTAAAGCAGTTTGGTGTAGTCCTGTCCTGTATAAGCCTGTTCAGGAGGGCATGTAAAGTATTGTAAACTGAGTACTACTGGTATAATTATGAAAGACTGGTACTGACTGTAATAAAACATTTTTGTTAGTTATTCTACACATCTAAAATTGGATCCCCTTTTGGACACTGTGACAGTTGTAGTAGTAACAACAATTCCTACTAATCCAATAGTCATTCTCATGGCCTGACTTGTGAGTCTCCCACACCTCCATTAGAAACTGCAGCAGGAGCTGGAGTTCCTGGAGGTACAAGAGGAGTACATCAAAGATGAGCAAAAAAATCTAAAGAAGGAGTTCCTCCATGCCCAGGAGGAAGTGAAGAGGATACAGAGCATCCCTTTGGTCATTGGACAGTTCCTGGAGGCAGTAGACCAGAATACAGCTATCGTTGGCTCCACCACAGGTAGTAATGCACAGTTTGTTACATTTAGTATTTTAGAAAATTCCATTAGTTACAGTATAGTAACTGTCAGGGACCTCTTTATTTGACAGAAATTACGTGTTTATTGTAATTAAAACTTGGTTCATTTACGTCGCTTAAATTCCCCGTGGTCTAAATGCAAAAATTAACTTTGAATCGTTTTTTATAAAAGCAATGACACTAGATGGTCTGTGTTAAGGTCATTGGTCAATAATCTTGATGTCAATCTCTCCCTAGTGTCTGATTGCTTGTAATATATCAGGCATGAATACATCGTCATAAATTTGTGCATGCATTAGGGGTGCACCCAACGGTTCTGTTTCGTTACTGCAGGACAGTTAAATATCAAGTTACAAAATCCGAACAACTAACTCGGGCACAGGTCAAGAGCCATATAATGCCTGATGACAGCACTACCAGGATACACTTTGTATTTTCTTAAATGAACACACACAATTGCTCCACAACAACAAAAACCCTAAAATGAAGTGCAATACGTATGTGAAATCAACATGCAGACATGGCTCAGACACTGTTTAGGCCTATAGTGAAAAGTTTCTTTCACAGAGAAAAAGGCTTAAGGAAATAAACTCTTATGTAGTTTGGGCACTTTCCTTTCGATCCTATAGAGGGAGTTTTAACTACTACTTGTTCCATTCCAAAGATGCTTTTCATACTGTATCTACTGGGGGAGTAGACAGGTGTATACTCCAGCAAGTGTTGAGAAGCTAACTTCAGTATGTGCTCTAGTTTCTATTTGGTTTCACAGCCTTTATATTAGGAAAGAATGACCGATAACATGAGATGTAACCTGGTTTTGTGGACTTATGGAAATGGGGGGGGAATAAAGCTATCGGTTACTTTCTTCAAAATATTTTTATTAGAGCCGTCAAACGACAGATTGCATGATTAGCAATTTTTTAATATGCTCTACTTAAAGATGTTTCCTCCAAAAAAGCATTACATTGAGTTGTAAGCATGTCATGTTTTGTAGGAAGATGAAAACGCAAAACAAGTGTAACTCTGAAGTTGATTTAGCCTGCTTTGGTGGTGACTAAATTTGGAACAATGGTTGCAAATACCATTAGTGTTTTCCTAACTGACGTTTGGAAGGCGTTTAAGTGCAACGTTCCGTTTAAAATCCCTTCATCACAACTGGCTGTCAAATAAAAACATGCACGGTGGTAAATTTGAACTATGTGAGATTAAAAAAAGTTAATTGCTATAATCTGACCAACTGCCTCACTAGCAAGCCCTTACTTGGCTTCTTTTGTCTTCCTCCCATCCCTCAGGCTCCAACTACTATGTGAGGATTCTCAGCACCATCGACAGGGAACTGTTGAAGCCCAACGCGTCGGTGGCCTTGCACAAGCACAGCAACGCGCTGGTGGACGTTCTGCCCCCTGAGGCCGACAGCAGCATCATGATGCTGACCTCCGGTACGCGCTGCCCTCTCAGAGCCTGAGCTGGCGGGCCAATGGAATCTGTGAATTTCTCTCATGCACTGCTCCCTTTATGCTGTACTTGTTAAGGTTGCCTTCAGCAGAGGTTTGTTTTCCTCACATGGTGGGGCTGCTGTCATCTCTCCCAGTACCCCAGTAATATTTTGGTTTGCCTGTGTGAGTTTCGGTTATATATCCTTCCCCTCCTCTGTGTCTGTGGTGTGCTAACTGCTCTCCATCCTCTATTCTCCCCCGCGCTGTCTCTGTTCCTAACCGCGTGCAGACCAGAAGCCAGATGTGATGTACGCCGACATTGGCGGGATGGACATCCAGAAGCAAGAAGTGCGAGAAGCGGTGGAGCTGCCCCTCACACACTTTGAGCTCTACAAACAGGTAACGACGGTTGTGTGTATTTCCGTGTTCCTTGGGAGTAAAAACATGTGCGTTTCTGCAGATGACTGCATCTCCACAGCTTCGACACTTGGTCTGCTCCAGGTTGATAAGAGTAGAAAAAAGAGTGGGGGATTGTCACCAACTGGTGTTTGCTTCAGCATGTGGCTTTTAGTTAAATCATTTGATGAATCATTTGAACTTTTAGCTGAAGCAAAAACATGCCAACCCTGGTGGCATTCTGCCGATTGTGTAGCGTCGCTCTCCTCTGCTCTCCCTGAGTACAATTGGCTGTGGACATTGGTTGGATTCAAACCTGAAAATGCTGCCTGAGCCAACCTGGAGGCTGCGCTTTTGAATGATATTCACAAGCACACTGTACTGTTGAAAAGTCATTCACGTTCTTATACTGCTTCAGTATTTTTATTTTTATTTTATTATAAATCGTTTTTTAGCTTGTCGATTTGCAGTGATAAATTATAGCAGCGTGATCTTACGGGTGTACATACAAGCGGCTGGCAGTGTCAGTGTTCTTGTTTTGTTTCGCCTAATGTCTTGATCCAGCAAGGTGACTGTATCCACACCCAGATTCATGCCAAACCAATGTAGTTCTGCTGCTCTACTGAACTACAGGAAGTAGTTTGCGTTCATACACTTGAAAAAGTCTGTGTTATGCTGATGAATTTTCATATATTGGGCCATTAATAATCATGGATGTCCTGTATGTGGAATGACGTGGTATTTCGTACAATCTGATACTTTATTGTTGTAATACATCCAATTGGTATGTGTTCTATAGTGGGCGTGCAGTTGCTTTAACTCGCCTGGCTCTGTTTGTTTCAGATTGGCATCGATCCCCCAAGGGGGGTGCTGATGTACGGCCCTCCTGGCTGTGGGAAAACCATGCTGGCCAAGGCCGTGGCCCACCACACCACAGGTAACCTTTGCTTGCATCTTCCGTGTGTATGTTTAAGTCCTACGATATCTGCTGCAGTTCCCACCAACTCTAGGATTATATTAGCCTCTCTGTTCCTCAAGCCATTGCACTCGCACAATGTCAGTCGCCTTCAGTGATGCATAAAAGAATGGCTTTCAGGAGACCATTGCAATATGCAAGCAAAATATCAAACGTATGGTTTGCTACACTAAGGCACTGTCAACACAGAATAACATCATAGGACATAATTTACTTATCCTCCATATTTCTATTCTATATTCCTCTCCTTCTATTCTTGCTCTCTCAGCTGCATTTATACGGGTCGTGGGCTCCGAGTTTGTGCAGAAGTACCTGGGCGAGGGACCCCGCATGGTGCGTGATGTCTTCCGGCTGGCCAAGGAGAACGCCCCGGCCATCATCTTCATTGACGAGATCGATGCCATCGCCACCAAGCGCTTCGACGCGCAGACTGGCGGTATGTGGAGTCCTATCCCCGTAGCTGTTTACATCCGCTGGCGCCATCTAATCATTTTGGGGATTAGGGGCATTAACCACACTATCCTCTGGGGTCTGTGTCACGGAGTCATCCAAACACTTAATGACACAATTGGATCAGTGCTTAATTTAGTTAACATGAGCACACCTTCAAGACATCCAGTGATGCCACTGATGCGGAGAGCTCTATGAAACCCATAGGATTGGTGTGGGATTGAGGTGAGTTTCCCCCCTAAATTACAAAGCGCTTTGAGATCTATATAATAAGGTGCTATATAAAATGTAATTTATTATTATTGTTTATATTATTTTATATATTAAATAATTATCAGGACATTAATTTAAGCCCAGGCTTGTGTTTGGGTCTTCCATGGTGCAACTGCTTTTCCTAGTGGACGGCTGAGTCAAAGTTGAGAAGGTACTTGTGATTAGTCCTATTTAAGTCACAAATACTTCGTACTACTCAGTCTTCTTACTATTTTATCAGCATAACGGCGCCCTAACCAAACTTGTCTTCAGTTTATGATAAGGTTTGTAGGGTGCTGATGGAATACAATCCTGGTAGTCAGTCCTAATTAATATACATTTTTACTGCAGTCTGTAGTCTTCCCATTCCCCTTCTGTTTGGGATTTGTGTTAGAACGGGCAAATTCCTTGTTATTAGTATTTAATTATTTTCCGTTTCCCTTGATGGTACTGCAGATCTGTAATTGCTGGTGATGAGCTGGGAGAATTAACCCACCCCAGTCCGGGTAACTTTCTGCCAACTGTGCACATGTGGGCGCTGTTGCATGCTGAGCTAGTTTGGAGGCTCTGTGACACTTTTAAAGGAAAGGGCTAAGCTTGTCAAAACTGCAGTAAAACCTTTACCACAGCAGTGATTGACGTCGTGTCCGCTCTAACACCTTTCTCTCCCCGATCCAGCTGACAGGGAAGTGCAGAGAATCCTACTGGAGCTTCTCAACCAGATGGATGGCTTCGATCAGAATGTCAACGTCAAGGCAAGTCAATGTCTCTCTCTGTCTCTGTCTCAGTGTGTGATGGTCAGACACCAGGTAGGTGTATGTGGTTACACGTTTGAGGGTTGTTTCTACCAGTGTGAAGCAGTACCTGATTCCCTGGTTTTGTCCAGATGGAATGTCAATGCCCAGTCTTAACAGTAATTTCCTTACAGTGCCAGGCTCTGCTGTAGCTCCTGTTCAGTAGGTGACATCAGAACCAGGTCATGGAGTAGAGTGAGTCATTTCCATGTAGAGTCCAGGCGTTTCAGACTGTTCCAGGATTCTGGCCAATTTGTTTATGTAAATGTTGAATAGTGTTTTGGGCTCAGCATGTAGCGCTGTCTTGTCAATTTCGGTTGCCAAATTTAACTTGTTTGAATTGAATTAATTATGTCATACATTTTGCCCCCTTCACCACTCTGAAGAAGTTTAAGAAGCAGTCCTACATGCCAAATTGAATCAAAAGATTTTATTTTATTTTTATATCAATGAAATGGGTAAAAATGTTCTTGTTTTTCACACCAAAATTTTAAGGAAAAAAAACCCTTGAATGTTCCCAATGCTAATACTAAAAGATGCAATTTTTACTTTGGGGGATTATGTGTCAAAATCTTAGATTTCTTCCCATTATCACTTATAGAATTATTTTACAAGTTATGTTGACTTAAAACGGCAACATATACAGAGGTTGTAGCTTACCTGTTAACCTATGGTTAAAGTTAAAAAGCTAGCTGTGGACACTGCTGTTGCGGGAGACGGTGGGAGCCCGGGTTAGCATGTGGCCTTGGGCCTCCTGGGAAATCAGATGTTGTGTTGGTGTGTCAGGTATACGATCGTATATGTTTGTTTTTTTGCAGAGGAAAATCTATTAGGGATGATGGGTCTTGCTTCCCCCAGGTTTTTGTTTGACAGCTGCTCCGGGGCTTTCTGTGTGGTGAGGCACAGAGCTTTGGCCCTTTTTCAATCAGGGAAAAGTCATTTAACGTCGACAAATTTCCCATTGGGGTCCCACAGGAGTATGATCTCTGCAATTGTCTTTGGAACGTGTGTGTTAGTGCTGGCAGGAGCTTTGTGTTTATTTTAATGTTGAGGGGAGGGGTGTTTGTAACTTTTCTAGGAGGGACAGTGGCTGTGTCATTTCTAGTACTGGCTGTGTGTGTGTATTAGTGCTGGGCAGTGGAGCGTGTGTCAGCTCTAGCTGAGGCAGTAAGTCTGTGTTAGAGTTCATAATTTTGCTCTCTCACTCATGCTAGAAGAGGATCTTGGGGAGTGTGTCGTGCCATTCATGGCTGTCTGCTGCCTCCTGGTCTGTATGGAGTTCCGGTGGAGTGATATACATGCTACTCTCTCCAGGTGATCATGGCTACCAATAGGGCGGATACTCTGGACCCAGCGCTTCTTCGCCCTGGGCGCCTGGACCGCAAGATTGAGTTCCCCCTGCCGGACCGCAGACAGAAGCGGCTGGTCTTCTCAACCATCACTAGCAAGATGAACCTGTCAGAGGAAGTAGACTTGGAGGATTGTATCCTTGGGGCAGGCCAGGCACTGCTAAAACCACTCTGTCTGACATAACCCTGTCTGTTTTGGTCATTGATATGTTTTGTCCCAGTGAGGGCCAACCAAAATGGACCCTGAAAATATTACGGAAGTAGTAGCCACAGACCCTATATTCTACTTTCGTAGAGCGCAGGAAATGAAGCACTGCTTCCAGGTTAATCCATTTTAGGCAGTTTGTCTAAAGTCTAGGAGCAAGTTTTACTGCTAATCACCCAAATCACATGCCTTTTTTTTTTTTTTAAACTTATCTATAATACACATCCAAACAAGGACAATGCCCTTAAACCCAGTAACAATGTCAGTGGGATTTCAGCTGGCTAGTTATTAGTGTCTGTTTTTAAACTCACTGAGACGTGGCAAAGTATACAAATAATGTAAATGGAAAAATGGACCAGCTGTCCTGTGTCTCATTAGGTAAGGTAGACAAGTAAAGTACTCTGATAGTGTTCCAAACAGAATGGGGGGGAAAATGCAATGGTTTGAAGTAGCAGTCATTCATTCTCTGAACTACAATCATCTGGCTAGGGAAAATCAGCTATTTGTGGTATGTGGGCCAGTCGGGGAGAAAAGGCGATTTCTGGCTAGCAACCCAAAAAAATGTTTGACACGGCACACATTTTCTACTGTAGGTAGAAGCAGATTTCGGGGCATTTATTGGAAAAGCCTTCTCGCACTGGTATGCTAAGGGGGCTAGTAAACGATACCGTTGCAGTCGCTTGGCCGGGTTTGAACTAGAGTACTAGTTCAGACATCAAAAACCCTCATTTCTCATAGTCAACAATTAGATTCTAGCAGTCTGGGGTCTTTTAGGCTTCATGCATAGCTGGAATTGTGAATTTAGTTCTACATAAAAGAAGGGAAAAAAATACAGAATTGTTTTGCAAAATCCTGTAGTTTGTTGTATTTCAGCAGTTCAGGTCCTTAACCGATGTACAGATGTGGCACGACCAGACAAGATCTCAGGAGCAGATATCAACTCTATCTGCCAGGAGGTGAGGAATGAGTGGATGTTGGAGGATATGGGATATGGCAAGGGTTTTGTAAGGAATTATTTTGAACTCCCCCCTTCCTCCTGCAGGCCGGCATGCTGGCAGTGCGGGAAAACCGATACATTGTCCTGACCAAGGACTTCGAGAAGGCCTACAAAACCGTCATCAAGAAAGATGAGCAGGAGCACGAGTTCTACAAGTAAAGCAATTGGAGAAAGTTAGAAGTTTATAAGTACAACAGAAAACACCCCTAGTGAGTGTATCAGGTAGCAGTGTTGGTTCCTTTGTTTTGTCTGTGAACCGTTTTCTGTGGCTGAAAGGGTTGGTTTCACGGTCCCCAAATTGCAGTAATCCTGGGCTGAATTTAGAAATTCCTGGCCTGTTGACCTGACCTTAAATACATACACATTTGAAAGGAAAAAAAGGAACCCTTTTTTCTTCAATTGTCTAAGATAAACCTGAATGTGTGGATAAATGCACTCAAACCATAAACATTAAAATGTTTCCATAACAAGTGTGGACAAAGTAAATCTTTGATATATAAAAAGGCATTTTCAGTGTGTTTGTGAGGAAAGGTTGGGATTGATGGCCACAATTAGATCATATCGTGTTTAATATATTTAAATGCCTTGTTCTTGACCAGTATAGATTGCCTAAGCAAGCCTGAACATTTTGTCAGTTTAAATCTCAGACATTTGCTCGACAAAAGATTTTATGGTTTATGTAGAAACAGAAAATGGCTCAAACAAGACTTTCAACATTTAAATTACACTGCACCCCACCTGCACTTCCCGAACCTTATCTTATGCAGGTTGGAGAAATTGCAGGGATGTTCTGGCTTGGAATGTAAGTGAAAGCATTAGAAAACCATGGAAATGCTACAGTCAACAGGTGTAACCATGTTCTTAAAATGAAGGCCTAACTGTTGAAATAGAAACATATCTATAAAGAGGGTTGCGCAAACGTTAAGTAATTTTTGCTAAACTAACTTTACTGAATGTGAAAACCAATTTGTCAGATGAATAAGTGCACAGGTATTCACAATAACCAAGCTAAGAAAACAAAGGATGTTTATAAAAGGCTCAGTGAGGATTATAGCAATGCATAAGATAAGACAGATTTGTGGATACTGCTCCTTTGGTCTGGATCACACTCCCACACCTAGACAGGTAGGAGGCACTTCTGCGGGGCCCTCCATAGAAGCTGTGTTTCTCCCTTTCTTGCACTTTCTCAGGGTCTGGCCAGGAATCAAAACAGGTCAGCTGTAAGTTGTAGTGCTGCCTACATCCAGAAGGTAGAGTAAATAACGTTAGATACTTTACAATACCCAAAGAAAATTAGTTTGCCAATACAATGAACAAATGACAAATTATCAATAAAACAGTAAGGAAAGATGATTGATGGTTGATTGGTTTGACTGGCTAAAAGTGACCAAATATTACAGCTAATCAGTTAAGTGACTGATTTGCAGATGGAAGGAAAGCTTTCTTGAGCCTCTCAATGCAACTGGCATCAATGAATCAGCCACTGAATGAGCTGTTTTGGCTCAGGGTGACAGTGTGGAGAGGATTTTGGCCATTTTGTATTGCCCTGCTTTTTTTCTCAATTTTTCACTGCACTAAAACCTTGAGTCAGAGCCATCAATGGGGCTAGCCTTCTTAATTAGGTTATTAATCTTCTTTTTAAGCGCCAAAAACTTTAGTTGCTACCAGATTCATAGGATTACCAGAGCATTTTGCCACTCACCTTAGAGAAAGAAGAGCCTCGACTAGCCGAATTCCTATACAGGTTGTCAGACTTGCTATGTACTTATATTTAACCTATGGTGCCAACTGACATACAGATACTTTCCAAAACTGGAAAAACCAGTGTATGCAGACCTGTGCGAAGAATGGACCCACGTGAACAGCTCATGAAATATAAAAGTCTCTAATCCCTTCCAGGCAGTCCTCTCCTCGTGCCTATGTAAACTGACTGTGCCTTTGAGTTTAGGATTAAGAACTAACATGGCGGAAAGAGGATTTGTCAGTGACTTTGACAGGGGTGAAATATTTCCTGACGTTTGTCTAGTGCTTATGTTTTAAAGACAAAATAAGTCGCCAGTGTCCCAAGGAAGTTCGAAATTGTATCAGAGAAGAGAACAAAAGACATCCTCATAAAAAGGTAATCATAGGGCTGACGCACTCTTAGGGGAAATTGGAAAGAAATGTAGCAAAAAGTGTGGAAAAGGTGCATCTTGTTTCAGTGAGTATGGTACAAAAACACTTAAAGCCTTTGGGGCAACTTCTATGAAAACCTTGTCTTGCTACTCAATGTCACTACGTCAGGATATGTTTACATTTCTTTGTCTACAATATTTACATTTCAATTGCTTAATATTATTAAGTAACTATGTACACTTATTGGCAGACGTACTGATTTACTCATTAGTTACAACAGCATCGGCTTTAACAATAAGCTGCTAAATTACCTTGGCCTATAAGTGTGAAATTGCATACTAATATCCAGTGCAAACATTTCTATATTTGTAAAATCATAAATTGATTGTAATTATTGAACCACGTGATATAAATTGTGTCTACCAGAATATAGTAACAGTTAGTTCTTATTTAATAAAGACTGAGAATTATCCAGTAAAATACCCCATATATCATCATCTATATACCAACTTGTTCCCAGATGGAGGGCTGTCTGGCAAGAAATCTGTTGTTGTAGAGCGATTGCGTGGCTGACCCAGGGAATTGTGGCAGTTGGGAAAAGATGAAACCCAACTCTTGGTCTGGTGCCCTCCGGTGGCCATAAGACAGATCGTGCCACAGAGCATATACTACACTGTCCAGGGCAGGCCGAGGCTTCCAAGGATGGAAGAGAAGGAGCTGAGGAGTCTGTCTCATACTTGGGTCGGTAGCAACGGTGGTTAAACGTCCTTAAGGGTGTCTATCTCCTCCGTATTTTGAGAAAATAAGACGAGGGTCAGACATATCCACTACAATCTACTCAAAAAAACAATATAAATTGTAAATAAGTATGAAGGAAATGGAAGCGAGGTTGAATGTGGAGACAAGTATGTTCTCAAACAATTCCTGACCTTTTCACGAACTTGATATAGCAAAGGTTCTTTATAGAAAGAAGTTAAACACAAGTACATTGAAAATAAACTTGTTTACACTTAACCATTGATGTCATCAAGATTCCAGAGCTCTTCAAAATGAGTTGTTGGTTATTAATATTATTATTTATCACATATAAGAAATGTATATACACGCAGGACGCTAAATATGTGGACTACAGGGACAAACAAATTGAGGTGAATACTCACCTCTTGCATTGCTACCTACTTCATTGCTGAAATCTAACGCGCCATTCCTTTTACTTTAAATCGTTTTCACGTGTGTCATGAAACATACATTTCACACGGATCAAACTTTATAATTGATTACTCCTCGAATACTATTCAGCGATCCCTTTAATTCCCAGTTAAACAAATTATGTTGTTTATTTGTTGACTTTCATCCTATTTTAAACATCATACATCTGTATTATTATAGAAAAAAATCTACTACAAATTGTTGTCCTTTCCTCAACAAGGTTCCAAGGGATAAGGAAACTTATTAAGTAACAAATGTAGATCCCATAATATTAACAGTAACTCGCATTTGTTGTCAAACATTCATAAGTAATCGGAAATAATAACCAATAAGACTTGACTCTATTATTAAATTAACAGTATGTGTGTGTTTGTCAAAGAAAATGTAGAAGAAAACCAGATAATACTATTAAAAAGTTAAAGGTAATATTATACCCTTTAATGTTTAATGTTCGTCTTCCTTTTTAGCGAAATATGTCGAGGGTATATTCCGGGAGGGTAATAGGAAGGGGAGGGGAATTGAAAACCTCTAGGGGGAAAAAAACTGTGAGTCTCCGGTGATTGTTCACTCGGCTACAATTCTGTAGTACATCACTTCCTGTGGTAGGAAAGTGAAGCTTCGTATGAACTTCGTCGGCTGAACAGTATAATCTGAAGAAAGAAATACATGAAGTAAAAATCACAGAACCAGGTCGAGTCAACTCAAAGGGAGCCATTGGGTGGTCGGGACTGGAAACTACGAGAGGAGACGTAAGGCGTACATTTTAGACTACGACATATTTACATATAAACTAGCTAGCGAGCTACATAATTTACTGGGTTGTTCAAGATTTAGACGCAACCCCAGAGTTTAGATTTCGGTCATGGCCTTAAGTTTGACATTTTTATTTATTTAAACTTAGTCATATAATGTATACATACACACATTTATTTCTTCACTACTTGGTTGAATTATTTAACAAGGAGGCCTAATGTTTAGTTTCACCTTTGTGTCTATAAGTGTACTCGTATTGATATTTATTTTGCATGAAAGTTGTGATACTAGTACATTTTCATCATAGTTTATTATTAGACAGATCAGATGATGGCTGGCAACATCTCGTGGAATTTATAACGACGTGAATCTAGATACTTTTGTATTTTTAACCCTAACCCTTTTGTAACCCAAACCCAAACGAATCTAATGTGATTAGCACTACTAAAACATTTTAAAATTAATTCTATGATCCTATAGGAACTCCAAATATTGTGTGTTTGTTCGAGTGCGGAGTTCTTGGATATTATTAAGAGCTTAATAGATGGCTGTCTGTGTTAATAAGTTAAGGAACATTACATTTCCAGACAAAAATAGTGGTGCAAGGCACGGGATTATATGTGAATGTGTGCATTTATTATGCTTGGAGCTTGCACCTGATCGTTTTTATGAAGATGTTGATAATGTGATCAACATCATAAGCGAGGTGCTGATGGAATGGTGCAAATAGCCAGGGAAAGTTATTTGGCAAAGTTATTCGGCTTACACCTACGAAATGCAGGTGTAAACTAGCACGTGGTTAATCTACGCTATGTTTTGCTTCAGACTGGGAAAGGAAATTATATAATTAAAGAAACGGCATTTAAGTTTTTATTTTGGCTGTCATTATATGCATATATAACCACGGATAAATTTTAATGTTAATGTTGTTGGTATTAATGCTAATACTGATACAATGCATTGTAAGTACTATATGTTCTTTGGTACTGAGATAGTGATTGTTGCTCATTGAGATAATGGGATTGGCTTGTATTGACACACTCAGGTTACACCTTTATCAAGAAAATGATCTGAAATCTGATTGAGGAACAAGGAATTAGCCCCTTTGCCCTTCCTGGTTTCCTCTGTTGCAGCTGTAAAATAGTCTTCTATGATATGTTGGAGAAGGGAGCTGCTTTTTTAACATCTGGCCACACCATTATAGAATGTGCAGTTGATGTTACAGGCAGATTAACTACTAACTAGGAGACTGGGTGTATTGGCTTGTAGACCAACTTAACATCTGCACATTTATCATTAGTGTGACAATGGCAATTGTAAGACTCCATTGACAATGAAGTAGAAGTTGATTGCCACATTACGTGGGTGCAAAAAGTCTTTGACTTTCTCTTATGCTCTTCCCCTACCCTCTCAAAGATGATTTGATATTTGTTCTCCTTATAGAGTAATCAAACCTTTCTTTATTTTACACTTATATGTAATTTTTCTTTTTTATTGTCCTTCTCTTTCACCATTTGTTTTTCCTATGGCTGCCCTGATTAATATTTTTCTAAGCACTATGGGAGCAAACAAAGCCTTGTTAAATAATGATGACGAAATGGGGAGCTGCTGCTGCTGCTGCTGCTGCTGCTGCTGCTGCTGCTGCTGCTACTGCTACTGCTACTGCTACTGCTACTGCTGGAAGGCCATGCCTTTTCCTCACTGGTTGGCTGTATCTTGGTGCAGGGTTGTCCACTGGAGCCAACTTCAAGCACTTAAGACCGGTGGTTAATTTCCCTTGGTGTCCTGTTGAAAATAAGCATCCTCTGTCAATGTAGGTATTCATTTGGTTTCAGTCCTGTTAAATTCTCAACTAGCTGGCCTGTTAACCTTGAAGGTTGGCAGGCGAGAAAATGCTTATTTCAGGGCTGAAAACGTAAAGAAGAGAAGCGGAAGCAGTTTCATCTTGTGAGCCTTAGGTTAGGAGTGTGACGTGTTTGAAGTGAGCAAAGATATTTTTCCCTTCACCTTTGCATGACAACGGATCTCCCTGACTAACTCTTATCAGTCATTACCTAACTTGGGTGAATTTGGAGGAGAATCCTCCCATTTTGCAGGATATGGAAACAAAAACAAAAAACAACTATAGGAATTATAACAGAGAGTTTGTGTTGTAAATATGTCTCTAAGAAGTCCCATAGATTTATGCAGTAATTGAATGCAGATATGGGTGATAATGCCTTTCCGTTAAATGTTAATGAATGAATGAATGAGTGTTTTTCTCCCCATAGACCTTGTCACCTGGACACCGCTTCTCTCCGGTTGTCTTGGTAGCAGTGTGGGCTGTCCCAGAAGTCCTGAATAAGCTTGAGATAGAAACGCATTGACTATATTGTGTGCTTTTTTTTATTGAGGCAGGGGGGGAAAAAACATGTTTCTATAGTCACAGACCTTCAAAAGCAAACAAAAAAAATACACCAACTGTTACCACGGGGAGAGCATTTTAGCATCTGATTGTATGGGAAAGGGAGGAAATTCAGTTTTATTTAATATGGTATTTATTTTATTTAGTGTCTAATCTCAATATGAATTGTAATAATAGGGTATATGTGTTTCCACTGCTGTAGATCTGTTTGTTACCTTTCTTGGAGGCCGTATGTTCAGTTTGGATGTGCCGTTTCTGATGTCTCTTGTGGCTTTGGTCGCTTGGTGTGTGGAATGTTCTAGTCTCGTTTCACCCACCTCTCGTACTGTATTGTGATTGTTTTTGTGTTCTCAGGCATACGAAGGGATCAGTAGGATTTCCTGGTTGTATAAAATAGTAGTTTTGTACTTGATTTTTATGTCTGATGTGTGACTGTATATGTAAATTTACCATAGAAAAGCTTTTGTCAGTGACTTAGCTCAAGACGTTTTTTTATTTTGATGAATTAGATAATAACTAATTTAGAATTAATTCCTTCCTTCCATCATCCTTGATGGTAGCTTTATGGTAACGCAATTGTGTTGTCCTGTGTGTATTATAAATGCATCAATAGGTTTAAATCAGTTTTACAGAAAGGGATCCTGGAGTAATTTATAAACTAATTTGGGGTTCCTGATATCAGCTGCTTTGTACTCGATGAGATCACAGCTGAGCTTTGTTTTTGGTTTTTATGTCGTCCTATCGTCGTTGTAAAAATGTATTGGCTGATACTTTATATTTATTTTTCCAGGAAATGCAGTTTGTTCCGTGTTCTGGTAACCTTATCCAGTCAGAAATGGGCCCGGCTTAATCCCATTGCCTGCTTGGTGGACTCTTAAGCAGGGTTTTGTTCTTTTCCAGTTTTGTTACTTTTTGCCTTACCTGTTAATATCAGTTTATCTTCCTAGCCCACACTCCCTTAGGCTCCCTGCTGCCTGTTGATGATTGACCTTGAGGTAGAGACAGCTGTGCAGAGCTGCTCATGTGGAAGCACCAGTGGCTGCCATAGCAGGCTTATCGTTTGCATGCTCATGCAAATTGGACGGCTTGGCTATCTCTCAAACGGGCGGTCTTCCCTGTGGTACCCGCCGCGGTCACGGGCCCTGCTGCCTGTTTCCTACAACACGCCCACTGCTCTGTGCACTCCAATCACAGCTCTCATCCACTCGAGGAGGCGGAGCATGGTGGAGTGTTCCGGTTGCCACTGTGTGTGGCTTTTCCTTTTTTGATTCAAACTAAGCCCATTTGTGTGAGTGGATTGAAGAGGCATGATGTTTGCCAATCCTGTGCGCACTGTCATGATAAAAAAATGTTGGAAATCTGCCTCTCTTCACATCATTAACCCAGTTCAGAAACTTAGGGAACCTGAAATCTAAAGATAGATGGTTAGTGGAACTAAAGCAGCACTAGGCCTAGGTCTTGGAATCACTCTTTATAAAAGCTTAAGACATTCCGACGACGTGCGGACGTGGGTGTTTTGTATGTGAATCCTCTGCCTTTACTGAAATTCTGGATTGTTGGGGGTTGTGGCCTTTTGAGCCACACCCTTGCATAAGCATCTGGTTTCCTGCAGTTGTGTCAAGGTGGACATGGGGCCGTTGCATCTATAACATCTATAAAGACAATTTGTCAATGAATGAAGGACACGTGAGAGGTTCCTCTGGAAACGGGATGTCGCAAACCCCATTTTCCTGGTGGTTCGGCTCTTTGTGTGTTTTGTGAAACGCTGCCTTAACCAATATGGCTATGGTTAGCACTGCGTACCAAAATATGTAGGCCTAGGCATGCGTCTTCACGTCACTACTACACTAAATCCTCTCTCTCGCTCTCTCCCCACAAAATTGTGTGTTTGGAAGGATACCGGGTTTCATGGCTAGCACTGTTAACTCTGGCAGAGGGGACACTTAAATGCCTCTTGTTTTTCCTAATGCTTAGGCCTTGCAAGGCGGTGATTTAGGGCTTTAGCAGAAAGTAAACATCTCTCTCGCTCCCCCTCTCTTATATTCACTCACTGCAAAGTCAGACAGATGTACAGCAGATGTTCTAGAGTATTAAATACGCTCTTCCTGTCTATCCGTCTTTCCCCATTTCTCCCTCCCCGATTTGGGAAATGCACAAACGTCCAATTGCGCATTCCGAAGCAGGCTCAAACCTTGCGCAAGAACCAGTTGAGGGTGCAGAGTTTCACCACCGATATAGTATTTGTCAATTTCCATGTAATGATCTATAATTGGGCATACCATACTTCTGTTTTACTTCACTTCATACTTCTGTTTATAGAACTGGGTTTTGTTTCTCACTTTGCTTTTCAAGTAAAATTATAAAATGTAAATTCATTGGTTTAATACGTAATTTATTCTGGTGTTGTAAATGATCATATAGTCATCCCCAGACTCCAGCAGGATGGGGTTGTGCCATGGAGGATGAAGGTACTGAGGAATAAGGGAAAGACGGAGGTGTAGATTAGGGGCAGAGAGAGCCAGACTCTTTGCATGGCATAGAGGGACTAGAAGATCAAGACAAAGCTGACAGACTGGTAACGTAGCTTAGAAATAGCATAGAGGGAATGAATTCCAGTCTGGAGACATTTGTAAAGCTTACTAGTTAAGAATTAGAATGGTACTGTGCCTTAGGCTTTTAACTTTTACCATCTGCGTATAAATAACTGTCGCGCTAGTGCTGTTGGACAAGCTTGTGGAGTGGCTAGGCGTTAGTGCTGTCGGACTGGTTCCCCCAATGTAACTCAAACCATTAAGCATCTATGAAATGTTCCTGAAGTCAGGCCCTACCTCTCGTTCTAAATTTCATTTAAAGAAAAGTCATTAACAGTGGATTTTCCCTCTTTATCTTAATGAGAGAATTTTAATGAATCCTTTTTCCCCAAGTGAGATGAGAGGCAGTGATTAGGAGTTCAGCTGACATAGGCTGATGCACACATGCAGATGTGTGTGCCAACAATACCCACAAACACACAAGCTGGCCCTTTCTCTCTCCAGAACTGATAGAAAACAAAACAACTAAGTAATGAAGGCAAAGTGTAACTGTTGCTATGTGTCAGTTTTCCTAGTTCCGCAAGTGTTCCACTGTTGAATACTAGGATATTTATTTCGCTTGACCAAAGTGGGATATCTTTGGAAACGCTGCCCAGGCTACCCCCGCTACCGGGCAGGGCTATCAGTTGGCCAGTCACTGCCCCTGTCTGTTTTGCAAGGCGGTTGATTGGCACGTACAGCCTGTGCGCCTCCTGTATCCCGGGGCTGCCAGCTGCACGCCACCTGGCATGGCCAGCGTAGGCAAGTCGCTCACGCCATCTCCCCCTCGCCTCCAGATCTGACCCCCGCTCTCTAGGGCAGCCTCCCAGATTAGGATTAATGGCGAGAGCGTGGCGGTTTTAATGAAAGGTAATTGATCTGCGAGGGAAGATGCTCTCAAGCGGGGCAGATTATACTCACTCGCCAAATCCTTCTGATTGGAGGCTGAAGTTATGTTTGCCGGGCGATCTGTGCCCTGCGTTTTTGGGAAGTGTGCATTTGTAACCGGGCCCACTCTCTGCACAGTTAGTTTCGAGTGTTTCGCCCCTTCATATAATGCTCCTCTCATTCTGGCTCGGTAGCAGGGGCAGCCTGTGCCAGGATGTTAGGCCTAGAAAAATTTCCATATTGGAGGAAGCGCAGGCCTGGATGTATCAAGACGCTTGATTTGTCACATTTGTAAGAGACAAAAACAAACACAAGCTGTCGGCCTTGGACACGGCGGCAGAGCTTTATCAGGCCGAATGTAGAATGGTTTAAATAGAAAGAAAAAAAACTCAACCCCCCTGTCTTTTCAGAGCTGGACCCGGTTTGCTGACCTGACCCAGTCTAGCCCAGTGGACCGCCCCAGCCTGGATATCTTTCTCCACGGTGACTGCCAGGAATGAGTCTTAGCCCCTTCTCAGCCCCCCTTCCCCATATAGGCCCCTGACCCCTCTCCCTATTCCTTTGGAGAATCTCCTGGTGACCGAGATGCACCCAGGGGGAGAGTTGTTGGTATCATTTTAAAATTTGCTTTTATTTTTTTGTTTAAGAATCATTTTCCTTGACAATAGATGGTTGTTGCCCGGCTCAGTGATCAAGGCCCGGCGCACTAGCCACCAATCGGGACAAGTGAACCGTAGCGGTTGTGGTCAACGCACAGGGCACTGTAACCTATATGGTGCTGCAGGACATAACGTTCCACTTTTGTTGAAGGGTGGGTGGGGCGGGCGCTGACAGGTCGGTACTTAGTCTCAAGGAAGCTGGATTCAACCAAATGACACTAGAACCTGCCGGCGAATGCTGGATGTTCAAACCCGGTAGCAGACTGAAAAAACACTATGGATGGCAAAACACTGACTCCGAAATAAAAGCTGGACTGTCTACCGACAGATGTAAAGCTTTCTGGATTTACATGTAAACATTTTATTAATGTATACATTTTTCTCTCAATTCTATTTTTTCAGCAACTAGTCAGCTTGTCCAAAGTGCCTTTTTTCTCTGTTTTTCGGGGGGGCAATTTTGTCATAAGTTTACAATCACCATTTGCTTTTTCACAATGATTTTAAGATTGCTGTGTTTACTTTCGGAGTCCATGAATATCGATTGACCGATTGATGGACGAATGAATTGATTGATGTGTATAGTCCAGTACTGTCTCTCCTTCCACTAACCTTTATAGCGACACTGAGCCTTTGAGGTGATTCTGAGGCTATTACTTCAGCTCCGCATAATCCTTTAAGGAAATAAATGCTCCTGCCGAGAAGCAGGACAAACTGTGCCAGCCTTGGGATTTAAGACCTACAAACAATTCAACATTACGCCCTGTATTCAGCTGTAGTACATATTCCATCGAGACCGGCGATCACACAGCCATCGCCATGCTAAATTTGCAGTCCAAATGGCGGTACCTAGTGATGATCCTGGGGGTACAGCTGGTGGTCATGGCTCTGCTCTCCCGGGAGGGCTACCAGAAACGAGTTACGTACTTTTTCCGGATTTTCCGGAGGCCGGATGCGGGATCGAGCCATTTTCTCCGGAACCACACGTCGCGGGACGTCTACGCCAACCTCTCCCTCTTGGCCAAGGGGTTGCCTAAAGAGGACAACATGCCCTACTGCCCCAAGATATCGCCCTTGGTTGGTAAGTCCGCACCAGTATCCCTGTCCCCCTCCTTTCAACTGCAGACGTTTCACGACCATGATGACGCGTTTGCCTTGGTTTCAGTGAAGTCTGTTTGTCTTGTTGCTGATAAGGTGTTTGTCTTTCCCTGCCAACCAGTTATAGACTTTGTATTTTTCATTTGCCTTCCTAGAAGGTGTTCCTCCTCCAGTTTCAACAGTTTGATTTATTTTATGAAAGTTGTCGTGACCTTTCTTCTGACAGCGACGTCTCTACCTGGAATCGAAGACAAAAGAATGATTTGTTCCAAGAGCTAACAAACTGAGGTCACCTCTCAAACAAACTTAAAAACGCCTCTCTTGATCCCTGGCTAGGTAGGGCGAGTAGAGGCCAGGCGGGTTTAAACCTTCTGGTTGTAACTTGTCTTTTTCCAATGACAGCAGATTGTTAGGAAATGTGACACGGCTGCAGTAATGTCTTTCAGTTAAAGGTCTAGATAACCCCACCCCCAGTCTTAGGATTCAAAACGGTGTCTAAATCCTGCACATAATGGGTAAATGGACTACTGAACCATTTTGTGTCTTTGTTTTTTTTAATTTTTTGCATTTTTATGGTATTCTGTGAGTCTTTAAAAGAACACTGGTGTGCTGTGACATTCCATTTTACATTTTATTTGTATTATTCCTCTCAGAAAGTGTCAGCAATGCTGAATGTCTTAAATCGTATGCGTATAGCGTCCACTTTTCATTTTAAAAAGTTTTTGTTGCCGTGCATGCTGTCATTTTTTTGGTATATACAGGTAAATAATTCAACAATTTTTCGATGGGTTTAAAAAACAAAAACTGAATCAATACAGGAGAGATTTTAAAAGAACGACCAAACAAACATTTACAAAACCAAACACCCTTACTCGACTGGCTGAAATTTAATTTAATTTATAAATGTATTTAAATTTCTAAATGCAAGTGAAACCACCGGCATTTCTCGGAGAGTTCCAGTTTACATCTTTTGAGAAATCTACTCGGTTGTGAGCACCTTTTCAAAAGTTATTTTCATTGGTTAATTGTTGACCGACCAGGGCTGACCTATCCACAGGACAAATGGGTGCCGAGACTGACTGGCTATGCAATGACCAGTTTGGGCTAACTCCTCCCCTGGCCCTGACTTCTCGGCTCTGAGCCAGTCAGCAGGGCCAAAAATTCACCTCCTGGTTCGGGGTCGGCTCGACAAAGGGCAGCGGGTAATGTACTGCACCTCGCTAGCCTGGTTCTGGGTTGTAAAAGGGGTGTATAGAGCCTCTGCCAGAGCAGGATGTGACCTGCTCGGTTAGGGAACCAGACTGCCACCTCAGTGAAAAGCACGGGACAGTTTTGATCCCTGCCCCCACCTATGTATGTCCCTGTCATTGGATGTCCAACTGCCATTTTTTCCCTTTCTTGCATCAGGTGGCCCATTCCATGTCTCCTTCCCCTCTGGGCTGACCCTCGCCGAGGTGGAGCGGAAGAACCCACTGGTGGTTCGAGGGGGGCGCTACAGGCCCCCCAACTGCGAGTCGCGGCACCGCACTGCCATCATCATACCCCACAGAAACAGGGAGCATCACCTGAAGTACCTGCTGTATTACCTGCACCCTTTCCTACAGAGGCAGCAGCTCAACTATGGCATCTACATCATCCATCAGGTGCCCCTTCCTTTCTGTTGCATTACAGTTTGTTGTTAAAAATACATCTGAGCTGTTGACAATGGGGTCAATAGCTAATTTGCTTTAAGGTGTGTTGTATTTATCACTTGCGTTACATAACCGGTGGCACAGCTGCCTGTGGCTGTGTACTTACCAGAGGGATGCACTGCCATCTAGTGGTGTGGTGAACTGCTCTATTCTTCCTGAAAAGCCGCTGAGTTTCTAATTTTTTTTATCCACTTATATTCCTCAATAAACTGTTAGACTTTTCACCATCATATGCAAGTTTGTTTTTACTTAAGCAACAAGTAGAAATAATAAAAAATAAAAAAATAGGCTATACACACACACACAAATGTTTTATGTGTTTATTTTATGTTCATTTTATTATTTTTCTGTATATAAATATGTAAGTTTAATTAAGTTTTAAGGAAAAATGCATTTTCAAATTAAGTGCCTTCTTACATCAACCTGCTGATGTAGTCCCTTTGGAGTTTTTAATTATTTTATTTTTTTTAGACAAATCTGATCACCAGGCTGGTTAACTGTTTTCCTCACCAGGTTAATGAAATTCCCACCTCATTGAAGCTGGTTTTATATATTTTATGAGCATTTAGGTCTTAAATTTAGATTGGGATATGTGGATAAATGTAATAATGCGGGATTTAGGGAAATTATTTATGCTTTTACATGTCAGTGTGCTGTATTCTCGCAACGTCCCACCCCTGTCCTGTTGGTTGAACTGCCGATATCATCAGCCGGGAAAACTAAATTAAACGATGGAAATTATACAGTTTAATGCCAAATTAATATTAATAATGCATCATAAATTATATATTATCTGGTATCTGCACGAATTGCCCCTCCTTTTGTTGCCGTGGCAAGTGAGGACCAAAAAAAGGAGGGGGTGGGTACGCGTATGTTGCTCTGCATGGGCGAACAATACAGATGCTGATGACTGCAGCAGCGAGGGTGGAGCTAACGGTTGTGCCGGTCTCTCGGAAGGCGGGGAACTACACCTTCAACCGGGCCAAGCTGATGAACGTGGGCTTCCGCGAGGCCATGCGGGAGGAGGACTGGGACTGCCTGTTCTTCCACGACGTTGACCTCATCCCAGAGGACGACCGCAACACCTACACCTGCGATGCCCACCCCAAGCACGCAGCCATCGCCATGGACAAGTTCGGCTACAAGTGCGTCTGTCTCTCTGTCTCTCTCTCTGTGTCACTCTGTCTCTGCCTCTGTCTTGTGGAAATGAGGTATCTATGCATGTAGTCCGATTTGGTTTTAGTTTACATTCTCCATTGTTTAAAATGGTTTTTGTCCTGATTTTGCATTTTTTTTTTTTTTTATTAGGTCGTTTTTGAATATGTTTTTGTGAGATTTTGTAAATCTCTTTGCACTGTGTTAGCACAACGTGGGTTGGTTGTCTAGCTCTTCTGCAGTTTTAATTATCTGTCTTCTCTGTGACAGTACTACTTGTCAGCTGCAGACACCATGACATTCTGTCCCTCTCCGCTGTCCCCTCAGGCTTCCTTATAAGATGTATTTTGGAGGGGTTTCTGCTTTGACCCCTGATCATTACCTCAAGATGAATGGTTTCCCCAACAACTACTGGGGCTGGGGGGGAGAGGACGATGACATCGGGATCCGGTAAGGGTAGTGCTTGTGGTGCTCCACCAGAGGTTTTCGCTAGTGGCTCTGCTGTTAAAAGCGTTCTGTTCTACCAAGGAGAGGCTGGGCCCTGTGTTACAGGATCACGTTCCCTGTGAACGGTCCCTCAGAAGCTGTGCACAGCTGGCAAATTGCAGTGTCGGGGTTCTCTTGGCATCTTGCTAAAAGGCAGTATCTTTAGATCACTGGCACCTGGTGGGACATGATGTCAGTTGAGCTGTGTAGCTAGTTTACTTAAACTACATTTTCAAGGGTGCGTGTAGTAAAATGTATTTATTTTGAATGGGGTGCTAGTTTGGGGTGAAAAATCAGATTAATAATTGCTTGGGTTGTTTATATATATATATATATATAATACATACAGCGGGTGAAAGAAGTATTGAACACGTCACCATTTTTCTCAGTAAATATATTTATTGACATGAAATTCACCAGATGTTGGTAACAACCCAATTAATCCATACATACAAAGAAACCAGAACAAATGAGCTCAGCAAATTAAGTTGCGTGTAATAATGTGAAATGACACAGGGAAAAAGTATTGAACACGCTTACTGATATTTATTTAATACTTTGTACAAAAG
>JAOVYW010045365.1:2732-18929 GCA_025775045.1 Hiodon tergisus
GAGACACGAAAGCAGTCTTGTACGTAGCTCCTAAATCTAAAAAAGTCTGAATCTCTCTCTCCCGCTCTCATTTTCCCGCTCTCTCTTTTCTTGTGCAAAAACGCTGTCGCCTGTGGAATGAACCCCTCTAAATGGTGGTCTTTTTCCTCTGTGAGTGCCAGACATAGCCCCTTGAACCTCGAGCCAATTACAAGCTTAAAAACTAACAACAATGTAAATGCAGAGCTCTCACTGAGTTGGATCCTTTCGTTCTTCCCTGCCACAAACAGACGGTAAAACAGAGCAGTCGCTGTGTGTACTAGATAGTGCGCATTTTTAAAAGAATTTCAGTGCAACATTCTCTGTTCTACTAAGGTTCTCCACTTTGCTTTTGTACTACTTGGGCAGGTGGCAAGGGCCCGTCTGATTCCAGCCTTAATATCAGACAACCATCCCTTAATCTCAATTGTATGGATAATCGAAACTGTAGCGACTTTGGTGCCCGAAACAGCCAAAAACAAGGCGGCCTTCAGCGGGAGAGGGGAAGTTGTACCAGCCAGGTGTTTTTCCCCACCCCCAAGCCTCCACTGTTTTGGCCCACCCTACCTATAAGGACTCTACTCCTGCTCCGACATTGAGCGTCAGACCTGTCCGTGGTGCTGAAAACCTCAAACAAAAATGCTAGTCAGGGGGCTGCCTGGAGGGCCAACAGACAACATGCTGTCTGAAATGTCCTCCATGTTGAGAGGCATGTTGTTTCCCTTCCCCTTGTTAGATGGATAGCGCAAGTAAGACCACTAGACAGGGACAACACAAACAAAAACAAGATGGGTTTTCAGGGACAGGTTGACTAATCAAATCCAGAGGCAGATTATGAGCAAGAGGAAACGTCGACCGACAGCAGATTATCGGCAGATGTAATAGGGGTGCCTGTGTGCGCTATGGTCCAAGGACATGTGAAATGCCATAATCTGCAGTACTCATAATCATTTGAACAGCCCCACCCTCCTGCTGAGGGAATTCTGTTGATCAGCCTTGAAAACTGAACATCTATAACGTAAAAGAAAAAAACAGATAATCAGATTAATTTCACTACCACAGTGAACCGGGAGTGAGACAAACAGTTCGGCACTTGCCCCCCCAACACACACACACACACACATCAGTGCCAACTTTCACCACCCACTATACTTTTTCTCTCTGACCGAGGGAAAAACACATAAACATAAGCAATTTTCTTACCCTTTTAGTGCAGAATCTGAAAGCTCTTTAAAAATACCCCGCGTTGGTGTCACAGGACATAGTTATTTTGGGGGGGAAATCTAAAGCTTTGATAATCTCCTCCGCAAACAAAAGTGAGTCCAGGATGGAACGTCAGGCTGCCTGTCAGCCCTGTGACGCCCACTTGAGGAGCCTGCCTCAAACAGGGACCCCTTTTCCTGCACATACAGGTCCGAGAGAGAGAGAGAGAGAGAGAGAGAGAGAAGTGCCTCTTCTTCATTAGCTTGACTCTGGCTATCAGGACCAATTATCTCCCAGGTTCCCTCCCCAGACCTCCTGGCTCATGGAGCTGGGCAGCGTTAGCTGCAGTGTCAATCTAATGACAATAAAACACCAACGTAGTTTTGGCTTGAGCCAACACTACAGCGGGTGAGCAGAAAAGGCACTCGGCTAACCTTAGTTAGACATGAACACACATTGACCTTTCTGCCTGAGGCCAGTCCGAGCCACTGACGGACGGCCGAGAAGTCACTTATAAGAACCCTGATCATGCACACTATCAGTGTGTGGACACACAAACATACAAGCACACACGCTTCGTGCTGGCCGAACCACTATCGCCAGGGTGACATGACTCAGTTGGTGACTGTCATGTCACCCCTCTCCCCACCCTTCCTTGTGGGCCAACCTCACCTAGTCACCCTGCTGACATTAGACGTCCCACAGGGGGTGGCACTCCTGGCAGCATCTCCATGCTGACAGCAAGGCCGGTCAGGGGGCTGACAGATTAACTTCCCAGGCCTGGGACACGGCCAAGCATGCTGCCAGGAAACCATGACCAAGCCCCTCCCCCCCAATCCACTTTCCCACCCTCTTCCAAGGTGATGTCACCTTTCCAGCCCTTGGCTTAGTCACATGGGCCAAAGGATCCCCCACCCCCCCTTCTTTCTATCGCTCGCTCCCACTCACAAGATCCGCCAGAGATTAGTCGACTAGATTAAATCATAATTTGATTTGTCATTGATGGCAGCCATTTCTTAAAGCAGCCTTTTTTTTGTCGATACATACATACACAGAATCTTATCTGAACTAAAACAGACACACACACAGACACTATGCTGATAAATAAAAATAAAGAAAAACACAATGCTTTTAACATGTCACTTGTGAATCAGCCCAACCCACAAGCATGCTCTCAACAATGTCTCCCGAGTCCTTGTTCCTTGTAGTTGGTGGGTGGGTGGGGGCTCTGAGTGACATGACTGTCGCCTCTGAATGAACTCCTTGGCCCACTCTATCCATCACCATGGCAACGCTGATCTTTAAGTAATTTATTCCCCAATCCCTGAAATTGACATCTACAGACCTTATCACTTCATCCACTACGCAAGCAGCCTCTGCAGAGCCAAGCTCCCTACACTGAACTAGTTATAACCCATCAGAGTTTTAAGGAACAGAGGAATGTGTTGTTCAAGCTTACAGAGATAATCTGTAAAATTCTCCCAATCGACCAAATGCCACGGAGATAAAGCCATCCACGGGACAATGCAGCACTGGCGACGTGAATTGAAACACACAAACACGAATAACCTAATTCAATCACTCATTTTTCCCCGTTACATAACCGAGTACTACAGAGAAGGAAAACATGCTTCCAAAGGGTACAGAGCAAAGCGACTGCCCTGCCAGCCAGTGAGAGTCTCTGTTTTCACAGCCAAGAGTCACACAGGGCTGAGTTGGGACCGGACGGACGGGGAAGACCTAGATATCCCCCCTCAGTGTGGTCCAGTGCAAGAGGCCAGTGGACTAATCCCCTTCATGTGCTACTCTTACTCTCTATGTAACACAAACAAATATTCTGTATGTCCATACAATACTATATCTATTAATAAATATATATCAAAACTTTTGTATAATTCATGTCTTAATTTTACCATATATTAGCATATTCCATATGCCATATATTGGCATGTTGTGTGTCCGAGAGAGAGAGATAGAGAGAGACAGAAACGAAATGACTGCGTAATTGCTTCCGGTCCTGTTGGTTGCCATAGGAACCACTTGAACAGGGATGGAAGCGTAGGGAGAGTATAGGGGTGGCATAGAACGCATCAGTGACAGTGTTTATAGATAATAATAATAATAATAATAATAATAATAATAATAATACCAATTCAAATAAATATGATATATAAGAATTTCCCAAAAAAATGATTTGAGGATAGGTGGGAGTGGGGGGGTAGTAGCGCTGGACCATTGTTTCCCGGTGACCTTTCTGCAATTGCCCCATACCACATCTTTCCCTTGCTCTTTTGCAAACCACTGTTGACACAACCCACGCATGGAGAGACATGGAACACTGGTGGGATTGGATGTGAAGAAGCAAAGCAGCATAGACACGTACTCTCTCCACACATATACACACGTACAGACACACACATAGTGGCATGCAGGCAAATGAAAAAATACAACAGAGGCTGTGGGTTAAAAAACGTTTGTGAATACGTTTTGTGACAGGCATATAACGGCGAAAGACATTCAAATTATTTTTATTATCTTCCGTTACCCTTCGCCTCGAGTGCCACGGACCTCGGTGGACATTGATGCGCAATGGTTTCAAGCACAGGCGAAAAGGATAATGTAACCTCTGAATGCCAGAGAGGCATTTAACCATACCTTTTACGTTATATATTAACAGTATAACAGAAGATAATCGAAACTAAGCAACCTAAACGTCATTCATTTTAGTTACAAATTATCTGTGGTTGACAGTCGGAGAATGCTGGATTTTAATTTAGCCTCACCTGAGTCGAATTGGGAACTGAAGGCAAAACTGGGGTTGAAAAAGGATGAAGACATGACCATCACAACTAAACTTGCGCACATCCTCCTTTTCGTTGAGCCTATTATCTTGCAATTCAGGGAAAATATATTTTTAGAAGCAAAAAACGAAGCTTGTTTGACTCAGACGTCGCATCTTTTCCTATTCAAAGAAGCTCCAGTTGCCACTGAACGCGTCCCTCCATTTTTTTCCAGTGAATGCAGCGGATTAGAGAACAGATGTGGAAATATATTTCCGTTGCCTTTGTTTCGCATTAGCTGTTGCAGACTGGCGATACAAACAGCTATTTTTCCGTGCTGTGTTTTTTTCATACAGTCCGATTAATAAATCTAGCGGATTTTCGGAGCAGTTGCGCCTACGGGTGCAGTATCGAAATGATGCCGTTATAGTATTCTAATTGCTATCCCCCTTGTCTCTGCACCAAACGTCCGGCGGCTCCAATGTCCCATTCCTCTGACAACCCAAGAAATCTCAGTCTTTTTTCACTTTTTTCATTTAGAACACAGTAAGCAGCATTAGATTGCAGATTTTTTTTTAAAGAAATTTAAATTTCGCCGCTCTTAGCGTGCAGGATTCAGTCGAGGGAGCTGTTCTGGTGCTGACAGCGAGAGCGCCATCTTTCTTGCTTAATGTAACCTAATTTAGAACATCGGACTCCTTCGCTCAGGAATCTGCAGCATGCTGAGTTGTTGGGGGCGGGGCCCCGGATGCTGGGACGGATGAATGAGACCTGACAATCAGTCTGTTTTCATAGGTATTGTGCTGTGTTAAATGATCATAGCTGCAACAATGGGTCATAATCTAGGCCCAAAGCGCAACTATTCACACGTGTTAGATGACCCCCTCGTAATGTAATGTACAATTACTGCAATAATGCACCCTCACAGAAAAGGTAATTTTTCTGTCATTTTTAATCTTCACCCCCGGAACCTCACACCCTGAGTTGTGAAATAATTTCCCTACCTAATTTTCACTACCAAAAACTTCTTCAATTTCCTGGGACAGGACTCCTTCGATCGGCAAAAAAATTAAAACAATTGGCTCAACAGGTAAAGGCACTCCGCCGAGCACGGACTGATTGGAGATTTTGCGGGTTTAATCCAGCTCATATAATTGTTCCTGGGTGAGCATCTCACAATTCACTACCCCACTCTCCTGTCAGTTTCCTGGGCTGTCAGAGCCATAACGAGGACACTGAACTTCTCATGCAGGCTGAGTAGCTTGTAATTAGTAAAAGAAGAAAAAAAGATTTAGACTAGTACACCTAGGTGGATTCTCAGCATCCAGCAGCTACACACTAGCAAAGCTAACAATTTACAAAATGGGTAAGTAAACACAAAAATAAATAATAATTCAAAATAATTAAAATTAAATATAAAATAAACAGCGGTCTTTGATCAACTGAATTGCAAAAATTTTTATGAAGGCGCTCTCGCAACCAACCCCACCGATCCATGGTCCCGTGGTCTCAGAGTAGAGCTATAATAGGATCAGGGCTCTGAAACACTGGACATTAAGATACTCATTAGCTAATCTGGTCATCAGGAGGTTTCCACTTTTCCATGTTGCTGTGTGTACGAGAGACTGCACTGTTTCTGCACAGGCTCAGAGCCAGCATTTAACTGGCCCCCACAGAACACTGGTCTGTCAGTAGGGGACAGCTGGGATGGGCCACCAGCCTGCTCCAGTTACACCGCCACAAGGAGGTCTCGTTCTTTGCACTATAGACAGATGAACTTCTGACTGGACTCCTTCCCTGACTTCTGTATGGGCTCATGTTCTCCCTGGGAGGCAGCCAAGTCCACAAACAAGACGTGAGGAACGCAGTAGGCATGTGCACGCGTTCATGCATGCATGAACACACACTTTTTTCCCCTTCAACCACTCTAACTGGCATTTCTCTGTTAATGTCAGGGTATCCCAGTGCTACACTAAACATCCGTCTGCATGTCGTGTTAATAAAAACAGTCCCACTCGGAGACCCTGTCATCTTGTTTCTCAGTTCTTTTATCGATGGCCAGGTTTTAACTTCACCCCAGGCCGTCTTTAGGCCAACAATTCAGGGGAAACTTTAAGTGATGATCATGCTAAGAATAAAGGAACATCCCAATTTAGAATTGGAAAATAATTGGCAAACACAGTCCTCTGAGTACCAGAGCAGAGCAGTCTGTAGAACTATTAGACCACACACTGCCGAACTTTGTGTTATGCTAATATAAAACATTAGCCATCACAGGGAGAGGACTACAGACAGAAAAATTGTATTTACACTTGATAAAACATAGTTCTGTGTATAAACAGTCATAATCTCAGCCTTCTTATCCATATTTCTTGGGATGTCTCTTTCCTCCAGAAATGTTATTGTAAAATATATTCAAATCGATAAGGTCAATAGCTGAAACCATAGCAATAAAAACTCATGTTATATCAGTACATTTTTACTTGTTATACTAACAATTTTACTTAAAGTTAATAAAAGTGTTTGGGCCAGAGAGGAGTTTTCCACATGTACCCCCGATTGTGGTAAACCTTTAACCAGTACACGTAATCTGTGTTGGGCACAGCAACAGGGATCTCTCCATGAAGAGGGGTGAACTGTGCTTGGGACAGGGGGGAAAAGGTCTACCACAACCCCCCACAGCCTCTGCTGAAGTGTGTAACACGGACACCCTTGTCCACAGTGGATAGAGCGATGGGGGGTTATTTGAATAGCAATGGTTCCCCACAAATGTGAGCATGATAGACATCATAGAAACGTTTGATCCTCTGCCTCTCAGGCACAGCATACAGGGACAACCCATGATTTCCCCTCCTCTGGAGTAAAGTGCTGTTTGACTCATGTGATTTGTGGAGATCAGAGACACACACACACACACACACACACACACCATTTAGTTGCTTAGCAGATGCTTTTATCCACAGCTTACAATTTCTACATTCATATAGTTTTACAGCTGGACATTTACGGAAGCAATTCAGGTTATGTACCTTGCTCAAGGGTACAACAGCTGTGGTGGGACTTAAACTGGTAACCTTTGGTTAAAAGCGTGTCGCCTTTACCACACCACACACACACACAATCAGTCATGACCACAAACCATAACTCGGTGGAGAGGGAGGCTTCCAGGCCCAGGGGGGCACAGGAGACTCATTAGCTGGTTTTCATAGGTAGCGCTAAAGGCCATTCTGGTCTATTCTGATTGTGATTTATCTAAACGCTGATGAATCTTTCACATTGTGAAAAATTAGTAGGCAATGGCACATTTTAAATAGATAGTTTTTTAAATATCAGCAAATTTGTTACTCAAATTTCCCTTCCCTATTCCACTTGAACTGAAAAACATTTGAAAATGCAGCATCTGAACTGATACTTTCAACTCTCTGTCTCATGGAGGGAGACTAAATCCTCTGACACATTGCTGTTGATTTTTAAAACCTGCTGCCATAGAAACAAGAAATGAGTGCCATAACTGTATGGGCCGTTCCACTCCAGAGGTAGAACAAATGGAGGTGCAGTTTGGAACACGAGCGTTCACATCCTGCTAAATGCACACTTGGCAAGAGACCTCTGTATTTATGGTATCAGTGAACGCCGCATCATCTTTTAAAAACCAAGAATACTTCAAGAAAGCAAAGAGAAGCGCCATGTCCATGCAAACAGAGGTTTGTGCGAATTTAAGTTCTTCCACACAAATCTACACAAACCATTTTGTTTTTTTGGACCTCACTTTGTGCTCAGGGGCACCTTCATGCTGAAACAGGGAAGAGCCAAACTGTTCCCCAAACCGTTGCCTAAAATTTGAAAGCACAGAATCATGTAGAACGTCATTGTATGCTGTAGAAAAACAGCACAGACCATTTTTCCTCCTCCACAAAACTTCTGGCAGGTAGCATTCTGCTGCCAGACCCAAATTTGTCTGTCGGACTGCCAGATGGGGTGACTGCTACTGCTCCAATGGAGTCTAATGCAGGTGAGCTTTTCATGACTCTTCAGGGGTCATAATATACTTTGTTAATTATACATTGTTATGGTCATTATACTGCCACTATTTGTCTGTGGAGATTGCATGTGCTTGATTTTATCTGTCAACAATGGATGTGGCTTAAATAGCCAAATTCAGTCATTTAAAGGGCTGTCCATAAACTTTTCCTAGTGCATTTCTACTGGAAGCACAATTGTCACACAGATGTCTATGTGGGATTTAGTTTAAATGATGAATTTCCTGCGATGGAATTTCCTGGAGGAGCTCTGGGACCGCGGTGGCTAGTCGGCTAGCTCTTACTGTGACACGTTGACCTTCAGCTCAACTGAATCCCCACCCTGTGTTCCCAGGCGAGGGGAAGAGGTTGGGCATGGAAGTAGGAGGGCATGTGAAGGTGGGGGCACCACCGACTCCATCCCAGCAAAGACAGCAGACGAGACACCAAGGCCCTAATGAAGCTGGGTATCAGGGTGGAGGGAGGTTGGGGGGTGGACAGGTGCAGCGCGTTGAAAGAAACCTCCCTACCCCCTCACCCGAAACCATGGGGTATAAAAGGAGCGAACCGGGAGGCATGCAATCAGACAGGAGCGACAGACGCGTTCCAGGGCGGCAGAAACAGCCAAAAACAAGTCTGTGATAAAGCAGGTGAGTTGGTGAGAGGCCTGACAGAGACAGGGGGGCGTCTAAGTGAGGTCCCATGCGTATTTCTTAATATTAAATAAAGGTGGGAGGTTTCAGGGCAAGCAGTCATTTATGTTGTTGTCAAAAAGATCACAACTCGACTGTCAACAAGACAGACTGCAGTCTGTCACGAACAGAACTTAGCTGCTACTAAGACAGAGGCTTGTTGGTGATGACCAGTATAGCTACGAACTTCACATTATTTACAGTTCAGTTACTCGGTGGAAGCTGTTATGGAGTATTTTAGGAGTAATTAGCGACTCCTTCAACTGTACACTATCTAGCTGGAGGCTTTCAGATGCCATTCCAGTTAAGTACTTTGATAAAGGGTACAACTTTTCACATTTAAATGGGCGACGACTGGTGGCAAATAGAGTACATTAACCACTACTCCACTTGGCACACTTGACTGATGACTTGAGGTGTTTTATATCAAGAGGAACTACCAGATTGTCCTTGACGCAGGATAATTTTCTACCATCTTTTAATGAGCTGTGCTTGTTTTGGATCTGGCTTGCAGCATATGCTCTTTCAGGGTTTAGAGTCTTAAATTCAAAATGTTTGTGGTGCACCTGAAGTTACCCAAGCCGAGTTTAGCCAAGGGCAAACTTCTGCAGACAAATGATAGGGAAAGCCAAAAACCAGGGGAAGGGCGGGAAAGACAGGCGGCAAGACAGACTCTAATGGGGAAACCAAAAATTGTCACAGATACAGGTTGTTTTATGAATGATTGGTTGACTGAAGAACGTGACGGACTAACAGAAAAAGTGAAGGTGAAACGTGACAGAAATCACGGAAGCTGGACACAAACAGGTATGAAGTTACTCCTCCTGAAATCTAGGTCTCCTTCGAGGGGGTAAGGGGAACCCCTCGCTCAGGTGGGCCATGAGAAATGCATGAGAAATGCAGTCTGCACATTCCATCCAGGTCACAGGTCAGCCGACAACATACACTGGGAGGTGAACCATGATGTGGCTGGGGTTTCTGCCACACTCAACCTCCAAACCAAAAAAATCTTAAAGCTACTCACACAATGGAGCCCCAGCTGGCCATGCACCCCTAATATTTTAGAGCGAGAGAGGTCAAATCTATTGTCTGCTTCATAACAATCCTCATTACTGCATATTAACACCGTTTCCAGCCAGATTTTGACTTTTCGTTCCTCAACAACTTCGCTGATGGTTGCTCATTATGTCACTCCTGACTCTCCTGTTCTTCCATCTATTCCCCAGTAGAGGGCAGACCAGCATGGCAGACGATTTCAGCCTGCAGGTGAAGAAGATGGCGCTGGTTATGGGCACCTCACTAAGTGACCAGGATATCGACCGTATCCCTCGAGAGATGAGACTGCAAGGTGACTCCTGGGAACATCCCTGGGGCTCTGGAATACCGGGGCATGGAGGGTGGCTCTACAGATGGGCAATGGGTGCAGGGGAGGATGGATGGTGGCATAGAGAAAAGGCTAAGGGTCAGGGGGGTGAGGGAACAGGGTAGAACCAGGAATAATAAAACCGCTTCATATCTGTCCAGGGAGCTTCAACTACAGCAAGTTCTTTGAGTACATGCGGCAATACAAGACCTCCGACCAGCAGGAGGAGATCATAAAGAAAGCTTTCCAGACCCTGGACAAGGATGGCAGCGGCTATATCGAGTGGAACGAGATCAAGTAGGGTAACTCACCCTGTTTGGGCAAGGAAGGAGAGGGATGTCCATACTGGGCTCTGGCGCACACCATAGCTGTAAATCAGTCAACGCCAGCACAATTGGATAAAATTTTGGAGCTTCCACATACTGTTTGTAGCCTCCATCTGTACATTGTGCAGAAAACTTTCCCAGTGATTGTTGTGCTGCAGACTGAAGAGTGGGTAGGTGTCAACATAACGCCCGTACACCGTAGGTACATCCTATCCATCGTGCCCAGCTCCGTGCCGTTGGTACCGCTGTCGGATGAGGAAGCCGAGGCCGTGGTACAGGCGGCCGACGTCGACGGGGATGGCCGGCTCAATTTCAGAGGTAAGAGCAAGAGAGCTGTGCCACGTGACACAGCCACCAGGTGGCAGCCTTCAGTAATGTGTTGGGCGGGATGTTTTTAATAAACTTGCACCACCCAGTGTAAAACATAATTTAACTATTTATAGTGTATAGTTGTGGTCTCCGATCAGCTGTCTTCCTTTTTAACCGTAGACATAGGCTTGGGGGGGGGACTAGACAGAGCACCAACTTTTCTCCAACGCTAAAGACATGTCATTATAAGCCACTGACGATAGCAGCAACCCTGTTTAAAAAGCTCTAAAAGCCACCCACACACGTATGCCCCACTATCTCCACACCAGTCAAATTTTACAGTTCTGCCCTGCAGAGTTCTCTGACCTGGTGAAACTGGAGAAGAAGCCAAAGAAGTAGCAGTCCAAAGCCATCTGGGCGGGGGAAGAGTCCTGGGGAGGAAGATGCAGAGGAAAAGGTGCATGGGTGCTCATTGCTCACCTGGTTTCCTTCAATCTTTGAGCCCAGGGTGGAATTGCAGGAAGTGCACAAATGTGCTCTTCCCTTCTGCGCATGGAGACTGGGGGAAAAAAAACAAAAAAAAACAAAAAAAACGCATTAAACTGTGTATAAGTTTTTCTGGCTGCTTTGAGCCATCACTGAGCTCTGAAAGTGTTTTGATTTCACTTATAGCCCTTCTATATTGACAGATCATTTAACACAGGGTTATAGCTCACGCAGAGAATAGAAATAAACCAGTGGAAAGTGGCTTAAATCTGTTTATAAAAATAAAAAAGACTTAGCCATTACACTGTATGCTTTAAACAATTTATTCAGCATTTCCATTGATTGATTTATTGTGCACGTAAAAAAATATATTAATTTAACACATATGCCATTACGGCTCCAATGAAAGCATAATTATTGGTTACACTCAATCTTATCTCTACATCTTGGATTGACTGGTCCTTCTTTTGACACAGTATTACCACCATCCCATTTCTCAAAAATCACATACGACATTTTATTCCCTTTTACATATGTCAATTAAAGCCTTTTTTTTTAAATTAAAAAAAAGAGTTTTCTTTTGCTAAAGTTAAAATAAGGCTTTCAGAAATAATTTTTTCTGGTTACAGAAAAGACAAAAAATAAAATAAAAATAGTTTTGCAAAGCCAAATTACCAAACAAATTTGTGCATGGGAATGCCCGTCAGGGTGCGACAACAACCCCACCAAAAAGACAGTACACATTCATTTAAAGAAAACCACAAAAGATGCTACACAATTTACACATTCACATTGAACAGAGTTCAGGAACTAACCCAAAAAAAAAAAAAGCATTGAAACCTTGGACGCTGTTGCCAACTAAATGTCTATAGCCCAGGTAATCGAGGCAACAATCTTACTGGAATTTATTAAAATGTATATACATGCAAATTAAGCAAAACTGCCATTATGTCATTATACTTCCACTGCAACAATAAATTACATTTAAAAAAATATGAATAAATATTATGGATGTCTGTATAAACGGCAGCTTAAATATTTGGAGAAAGCATTGCACAGGTCTTCCTTTGGACAAATACACTCCAGCCAGATAACATCTTTGCGTTTTCACGGTATCTAAGCAAAGTAGACATTTTTCAGTGACTTTGGAGGACAAAAAAAAAGGTAGCTGAGCAGTGCTTTGTGCGACCTGACTCAAGGGACACAAATCAAGAGGGAACACCACAAAAACAAAATTTGACAGAGACGAGGGCAGAAGGACATCAGTTTTGCACCACGGGGAGCTGGTGTGCATGGGTTGGAGTGGCGAGCGGCTGTCGCATGTAGAGGTGGATGAGGCCTGCCTGGTGCAGCTGCTGCCACAGCACCATCTCCATATGCAGATCATGGTTAATGAAGAAGTTCACGGGATGGTGACTCTGGTCGAAGTAATGGTCGGAGTACTTCCGGTAGTCCGGGGTCATGAAGCCGTAGGCGCTCACCTGGAACACAAACCGGAAGCTGTGCGGTTCAGTCAAGCTCTTAAACCCCCTCCACATTACATAGTATTTTTACATATGCCAAAAAATAGACTACTTAAACATACATAAAACATACTGCAGAGTAGCTCCCAATGGGTAAGGTTTGTGTTACACCAACATTCAGAAATAAACTCCCATCACCTTGTCACATGATTGAAAAGCAGCCAGGAGCATGGTGGCCCCGGTGGATGGCCGGTATATATTCCTGTGGCGCGTATTTAGGGTGGAGGAGCGTAGGAACCTGAAGAATTATTTAAAGGAAAAAAAATTGTTTGACAAAATGCTTGAAGAGTCCTCGTCTTCAAATATTTGTCTGGTTTATTAGAGTACATGTTGTGGTTTCAAGACAGACTGAATGCAAACTATTGCACCACTTTCCAGGTGTTAAATACCTCTTTACAAACAAACTCCTCCTGTTTATGGAACTTATCCAATCAATGGTAAAATTCAAATGGCTATTCCATTTTTAAGTCTATGCATTTCTACATAGGGAGTGTGCGTGTCACTCTAAACTCAACTGCAAGCAGTGTGCACTTCCACATTAGTCTCTTTTCAATATAGGAATACCCATAACAGTAAGAGCAGCATAGCTCTGCTAGTCTGCATTTGTGGCAAATGCCTAATGGACTCTCATTCTATCTTTTCAAACAAAACTAAGAAACGAGATTGTGAGCAAGAGACTTCTGGCACCTAAACTGGCAGGTTGTTCCTGGCCCTGACAACTGCTAGCGCACGTGGGAGTTAAGCCACTCAGGCAGGCACTGAAAGACGAGACTGGTATGAGCATGGATAGGGCCACGGCCTGAAGGTTTTAAGTCTAGCATGGGTAGACAAGTTCACGTCTCCAACGGCATCCGATATCCACCAGTTCTCCTCCCACAACTCATGGCACAAGGCTTTGTTTGTCTATGGAGTCTTTTCCAGGCCAGTGATCTACAAAGTATTTGTACTAGACAGCCGCAGAAAAGCGCCTTACAAAAGAACAGCATGCATCTCACCTGTTTCTTAGGTATCGAATGAAGTCTGGGTGATACATTTTTATCTTTTCCACTGTCACATTTGGTCCAAAATACGTTAGTGGACTAAGATAGGAAAACATAAAAAATAATTTAAAATAAAATAAATACCCAAGATTAAATTCACATTTTAGAGAAACATCCCTTCCCTTTCAGTGAACTGCTCTGGATTGTTGGCACCCCCCATAGGCTCCAGCCAGGAAGGTAGGCTTTTTTGCTGTCCCTGATATTTGACGCACACGCACCTACCTCTTGTTCCGCTCCTGCCCTCGGTTAACGAGAGTGTGCGTGGCTGCCGCCACCGCGAGTAGGTAATCGCGGTCATGGTCCGGCAGGAAAACATACCTGGTCTCCTAAGACATGAAAATTCCAGAGAAAGAGTCAGCAGCTGTCAGTGGCGGCAGGCCTAAGTGCAGGCTATGAGAAGGTCTGTGTAGTCAGTGCGACTACAATAAGGGCGCAAGCCTAGATGTCAGGCCTTAAGTCAAAATCAAACTTTCCTGCCTGGCTGGCTGGAAGGAAGTCTTCCTCCTGTGAATTTTCAGGGTCCTGTGGGTTGTCAGGGTCAGAAAACCCAGATCTTGTGAACTCTAAACAAACATTTTGTTTCTTGAACTTAAACCGTGACAGTATGCAAAACCAGATAGTGACCGCCAACCCCTATGTTTAAAGAATCAAATGGGGATTGAGAAGATGTGGAATGTGTAACCAATCAAGGGCCTTTAGGGAATTGCAGTAATACAGGGTGTAACACGTTGACGTTATCAAATTTTATGCTTGTCTATGCAAAGATGGAACTCCTATACCTGTTCCAAATCAGACAGACAAACATTTTCTCCTAAGCTCAATATCCATTCTGTTGGATCTTAGCATTATTGTTTGTACGATTATTTTTTCAGAAATTTCATGACACTCCTTTCCATCGCTTTGTTCTTATCGAACCAATAGGTTAATTGACTGGTCCTGTGGCCTTATGAGGGTTGTAGTCCTAGAGACTGGGACAGCCAATACCTCCAGCACTCCCCTTGCTTAGCCACCGCCATCGAAATACCATGTGGTGTGGAAAGATGGCCCACAGAATTCAAGGTGCCATTGGGGGGGGCAAAACTCACCTCAGAGACAGGGGGCCCGTGGAAGCCTACCGCCGCGTAGTTGCGCATAGAGTTCATCAGGGTATTAGTGGAGAACGTGTAGTGGGATGTCCGAGAGCCTACATCCTCCTCAAAGCCTTTAATCACAGCACCGTTAGTCCTGGAACAGGCACACAAACGCACATGCGCACAGCCAAACACATGTGCATGCACACATGCCCACAGACAAAAAAAACCCACAGTTACAGCCTTGAGATTCTTAAAAACAATTTAGTCAGAGGTATTGCATCAGCCATTGTTAAATCATATAAACGTGTTACTTTAACCCCCTAGAACCAGTCACAGATAACTAAACAGTAATTGATTATTGTTGGCATGTAATCAAGAACAAACAAACTTTTCAGTATATTCAATACTATTGTTACATCCTCCTCCATCGGCTGTATTGTTTCTGTTGCAGGGGGAGGAGGATCTGTGCTATACAAGCTGGGGCCTCTGCACTGGTACACATCTTCTCCCTACACTACTGGTTCCCCGACTACCTATTTTGTGAAATACTTTTGTTATTCCTTATTCCCGCCTTGTCTCCTTTTTGTCACTTCACCCGAGCCGGGATGTGACACTATGCTCTGGGGAAAACATGTTGAAAATTTGAATCTGTTGTAAAGCAAAGTAGGGGTGAAGATACGCAAATCACCTGAAGACATAGTCGTGCTGGTCAATCTCCTGGCCCTTCCTGGAGCCCCGCAGTATCCCACCATTGCCCACCACCGCGCAACGGATGCAGCGGGAGCCGTTACTTCGTTGCTCCCAGTCGTCCAGCAGGAGCCGATTGGCCGTTGTGTTGAGGACAGACAGGGACGACACCAGAGCTGCGAGGACAGACCACAACATTCTGAGCGACGCGCACGGAAGCGGACGTTCCTGGAAATAAGTCAGGAAGCCTCTCAAGTCTTACTCTTGAAGTCAACCCCGCCCCAGCCATGAGTCCCGGGATACTGTTGCAGCCTCCGGTACTCCTCCTGGGTGGCGTGCTTCTGCCACTGCAGTACCGGGACACGCTCCAGGAACCGGGCCCCAAAAACCGTCTGCAGTACCCTCCTGCGGATGCTGTCCGAGCAGTTCTATAAAGATAAGTAATTTTGCTTGGTACGGGTTGTTGAAGTGTTTTATGCCGAGGACAATTCATAGAAAGTATTTAAATGTCCCTCGCTGGGAGCTTAGGACTCATTTACACTAGACACCAGGACCGTGCATATACCTGTAGAGAAAAAACGAAAATGTTGCAAAATGGGAAATGCAAGCCTTACACACACATACATATACACATATATGTATATGTGTATGTACACGTACACACACACACACACACAC
>JAOVYW010045395.1:0-16440 GCA_025775045.1 Hiodon tergisus
CACACACACACACACACACACACACACACACAAAATTATAAAATGTGTTAAAGCTCATGTTTTATGGGTTACCATGAGGGACCACTCCTGGACTTTGTAGAGGATGACCGAGCGGCCCTGGGGCATCCAGGCCAGCAGCACGGTGATGGCGCGGATGGATAGCCAGCACACGTACAGGCCGCATGCCGCCGTGTACAGCTCGTGGATCTTGACGCTGCCCGTCCAGAACGACATCAGCCAGCGGCCGGCGAGCACTGCCCGTGTGAGGGGAGAAAGAGGGCTTTTACACATGCCGACAGTCGCGGTACTGAGCGGAGCTCGAACGGCACCAGCACACACCTGGTAACGTGAGGCAGGCGAGGCTGGCCACAAGCAGCGTCACACACATGAACCCGATGAGCAGAACAATCTGCAGAAAAACAGCAGGTGATAAACTCAACACAAGTACAATTTTCAAAAGTTGATGAAAACGGGTCGTTATGAAGCAGGTTTAGTTTATCGCCTTGCTGCAGCTTAATTACAGGCTTTTCACACGCTTCAACAAGCTCCACAGTTCATCATAATAACAGGACTACCAATGAGTGATTGTACTAAATTCCAGTAAGTAGTGAAATCCTTTTGTTTAATATAAAAACTGCAACTTATTTTCTAAGCTTGTTTTCTGAGAACAGCACTGCCGTGCGGCCCCTCAGCCGTGATCGAGCGAAGCTGCCCTCACCCGGAACGGAAACCTCATGGGGCGATGGTAGGGCTGGAAACCCACGGGACCGCCCTGCTGCAGGATAGCCTGATGTGCGGCATGCAGCCCCTCGCCCACAGCGGGGATGCCGTTGTTGTTGTGGCGGCCTGGTTGGTTGTTGTTGTTGGCTTGTCGGTTGCCGTTGTTCTCGCTCTCTTCTTGGTCTCCGAGCAGGTATGAGTGAAGGTCGCTGCCGAAGGAAGTCATTTTAACATTTAAACACTAGCAGGCAATAATTTATTTTGATTGATTGATGAAACAGACGATTTTTCATGGGCAGGACTTTGACATTTTGGTATAATAGTAGAGTATTAAAAAAATGACAATATCAAGGGGGAAACAAAAAAATTAATACAAATGGTTAAATTAGGAGATGCATAAAAAAAGAAATTAAATTAAAATGAATTTAGGCAAAAAGGTAAATTGCAATACAAATTTTGTTTATACATTGTGGCACAAAAGTGGGCAGGGGAGCCATTACCTGCCACTTTAAGACCTGCCAGTCTGACATTCAGTGCATGCCAGCTTATTGCCAATGGTTCTAAGTTGTATAATTGGTACAGCTGGAGGCTAGATTAGGAGCAGAAACGAGTGCATGAAACTAATCAGCCCATGGGGAATGCAAATCATCTGAGGTCTAGCTTTTCCTGGGGGTCTGGGGCCAAGGGTTTTCTGTGTAACAGGGCCACTGGAATTGTCACTCACAGCAGGTATCCGGCGGTAACGGTCCAGGCATGCAACAGGCCCTTCAGCCACTGGCGTGTGTGTCCCTGCTCCAGAAGTGCCGGTAACACCACCTGCAGCAGCAGCAGCTCCAGGGAGAGCTCGCTCACAGGGGCGTCGCTGCAGAGCAGAGGGTGGAGCCAATAAAACATTTTACATTCGACTCCACCAAACACATCAGTCCTGCAAGTGGCACAAAGGTGTCTGGTGAAAACTTGTACCAACCTGTACAGCAAGACGTTGTAAGGAAGGAAGTTGGGCAGAGTGAGTTTGATGATCCGGATGGGCAGCCACAGCATGAGGAGGACGATGGACCCAAACACCACCTGCAAGAAGAAAAGACGGAAAGTTCTTAGTGGTACTTGTTAATCGTGATACTGATTACACACATATCAGAAAGTAAAGGGGGGGGATTTGTACACACCACCGAGAGAATAAACCTTCTGAGATGTCTGTATATCGGCAGATGAATCATTTCTTGGACTGGATTAAAATCTGGATCGTTCAGGTTTCTCAGAAACCACAAGACTCCGGGTCTCAGCACCTGAGCATGACGAAAAAACATTACACATCGGCAAAGGGTCACAAAACAAATAGCCTTCATGCGAAGTATTTCACTCATGTATTACATGTCATGCTGAGCAGACCGCCACAAGGCAAATGAGTTAAGCACCAGGGTGAAGAGCTACCATCCTACCTCTCGTAGTAAAAGAATAAATGAAGCGAAGTAGAAGACGTACACCATCCCTACGAGCCAGTGCAAGAACATGGTCGTACCGGGGGCTGACTCGAAGCTCTGTTCTCGGTCCTTCAGAGAGGCATCAAACATTTCCTGCGGAAGACATCAAAATGCTCTTATACAAGACTCAGTTTTGCCAGTGCACATTCATAAAAAAAATGTGTTAGATAATCAGAGCTGCATCGCAGCCCCACAGCTGAAGTGTTGCTTGGCCCTGACTTACCAAGGAGCAGATGTCAAGCCACCAGCCACAAATGAGGGGGAACACACCAATCTCCACAACCACCAACAGTGAAACCTAAAGAGAGCCACAGAACTGTCGTCATTAAAAATTTAAAATAATTACAGCCCTAACGCTCAAGATTTAGACAAGTAAATAACCCTGCACAGGTTATTTACTTTTGTTAGCAATCTTATGAAACTGTTTATTACAATTTTATTTTTATTTTTTGGAGTGCCTGCAGGTTTTCCCCACTTAATGGTTACTTTGGAGTTTCTATTTGGATAAGAAATGATCACAGCTGTTGTCCCATGGTGTAAATCATACTACTATGGAAATGGAGAATGATAGATGGGAAAACCCACAGACACTGCGGTTCTCAAAGACTGGAGTTACTGACACCAGGAAAACAAACTTTCATACAAAACAGCATGAAAAAAAAAAAAAAAAAACCAGGATAAATTCTTAAGGGTAAAACGTTAAGTACTCAATATTTACAGCTTTAAAGAGCTCTTTGAAAGAAATATTTAATAACTTGTACATAAAATAAAATCTTCAGATGAAAATGTATAACAAGACACAAACCCTTGGGGTAGACATCAGACAACATAGCATATAAAGAATCACACCCTTAAGACTAAGAATTTAACCATAAGGTCAAAACAGCAGCACAAGCACAAATGAAATGAAAGGGGTTACCTTGACGACAATGTAGCACACCCCTAACAGTCGGCGAGATCTCTGGAACCTGATCAGCGCTGCAAAACCCTGAGAATTTTACTGTAAGGAACCACTGGCATTCACAGCATATAGCTCATGTGTGTAGAACACACATGCATTTCATCACACTAGTACAAAGGCTATGGTTTTGAATTGGACAGAACCCGTCACTAATTTTCCGGCAGAAGCAGTTGGTTAAAGAAAACAGGCTGTACTCCAACTTAGCACTAGGCACTGTGGCAAAGAGACCCAGAGACTGATCTTCATCCAGCTAGATTTCAGTGTTGATGGTTGTAGAAAATGGTCAAATGCAGTAAGGGTAATTCCATTTACCAATGGATCTAAGCCTGCACTGATGGGTTTTCAGCTACACATAAATCAAACGTGGCGTGTGCGTGTGTGTACGCGCAGAGCAGCAGCATGTGGACCACGTGGAGAAGAAACATTTCCTGTTGAACCAAACACATGGTGTTGAAGGATACGTGACAAACAATCAGTGTCACAGCCAGAAGGAGGTATCCCACAATCGTCGTGATCAGGCCCTCAAAGTGCGAGGCACGGACCTGAAAGGGGGGAGGGGGGGGGGGGATTCATACGTCCCAAACTTAGGTTGTTCTTGCTCACTTTAAATCCCCTGCTTTGCATCAAGGACAGAAAATACAAAACTCAGGAGTAGGGCCTGCAGCAGGAAATAGCCTATTTAAGGTTTCTAAATAAACTCATCAAAAAGGACAGAGATTTGGGACATTATTTATCGGTATTTCCAGGCTTCTGGGAGGTAGCTAAACGTTTTATAGGGGATACGAAACTTTAAAAGATAGCTTTCAATTTTTTTTACTCACATAATCTTCAAAACCAAGTCCCACAACAGAGAAGTGCCCGATGTGATAAGGACAAAAAGCTGAAAAGTGAACAGCAGCACATGAAAACATTTGAATCACGTTCAGGAAATATTTAACATTTTGCAGTCCAAAAATATATACAGGTTCCCCCCCCCCCAACACTAAGTGGGTGTAAACTGACAGCACCGCGGTGCATCTCAGCCTGCTTGCTGTGTGAGAACACCACAGGGATTCAGACAGCCCAATCTCCCTTAGCTCGTTCACTGCAGGCACCGCACCTGTGTTGTTACTACACAGCGAACAGGCAGCAGCTTGCCCTGCTGTGAGTCTTTCCCCATTCAAGGTTGGGTCTTAATGAGTTTACAAATGAACGATTACACAAGAGCGCTAAAGCCTCCGTTTATGCAACGGAACAGGTCGCAGTGAGTGACCTGGGAAAAGGCTTATGGACCTACACACGGTACAGCCCAGAGGGAGGTGCAGCTTGCTGAACTTTTAAATCTACTCCCATATAACAGGCCTAGACTTTCCAATAATTTTCTGGGACCCAACGCAATTGGTCAAGTCAGAATACCGGCCACATTAGACTGAAGAATTGACCATGATGTTGATGGCACACATAATTTAATTGAAATGGTCGAAGTTTAATGAAATTCAGGAGTCGACATACCAAACACGAGAATAAAGAGTGTGTTCAGTGAAACCACCCAGAACACATGTTCCTGGAAAAAAAGGATAAAGGCCCAGGTTACACAGTGAAGGATCAAAGGTGCCCTTTTCCCACACGTTACACACTGTTCTTTATGACACCAAATGGACTCTCATACAAACTCATCAGTGCAGCAACATTTGGGAATCCGAAACAGCTCCAGTTTTAAAACACAATGACCACTACTTCACACAGCATATTGTGAATTTAAACATAGAAACAAAGGGATTCTAACGGGAATGACCAAACATGTTTGTTTTACATACCAGGAACACCAGTGAGCCATCTAGTCCCAACATCTGAAAAACAAAAATAAATAATACAATATGACCACATAAAATACTATTATTATAATTATTATTATTCAAGGCATCCTTCCCAGATGGATGTGATTGGCTTACTCTTTCCCAGGTGAGCTCCTCAGCTGCCCGGTCCCACTCCAGGGCATTCCAGTTCATGTCATCTGCAACAAGGAAACCATGGGGTCATTCTCCACCCACTGTTCCAACGCAATCACAACCGGGATTCAACAGGAATTCCGTACGCCGCTGGACTTGGCTCCGGGCGTCCGTCCCTTTAAAACCGACCGGTACCACTACCTTGCGCCCCGTTGTTGCCGTCCACCCCGTCTTCGCCGGCCGCGTCTTCCTCGTCCTCGTTCTCAACATCTTCCTCCTCGGGTGCATCCGCCTGGGCGTCGGGGTCCGGGTCGTCGACAGCCTCTTCCTCCGCAGGGGGGTTGACGGGTGCCGGCGGGTCCTCCGCCGCTCTCTGGTCAGCGCCTGCAGCCTTAAATGGAGGACGCACAGCGCGTTGTCACAGCAACCAGCCACCCTCATCACCTTGCTCCTAGAGGTAGGATCTGAGCAGCTTACAAGTGAGGGGGAACTCCAGAATACCTGATTGCCTTGCCCTGCAGCATTGGGAGGGTGCTCCAGGTTTTGTTCGAGCCACTGGGGGGCACCGCCGTGGACGATCTGCTCCCGCAGCCACACCAGGCTGATGAATGCGCACAAGGTACACGTGACCACGAAGCACCCCTGCAAGCAGTCGGCCAGCAGATTCTCCCTAAAGAAGAGCAAACAAACACCCACGTCAACAGCCAGGAATTAGTCAACCTATGGGGTCTGTCAGTCAGAAGAATATTAAATCTACACCTACAATCCGTGTAGCGCAACTTATTCATTCTGCGAATGCCTCTGCTAACAAAACGGCCAATAGGAAGCTTCAGAGCTCCCTTTTAGGCTTTTCTAAAAATTAATTTGATTACATTAAAATAAATTAATAAATATCATTTTTTGCATCCATTTTAACTGCAAAGCTGGCTAAGATTAACAGCAGGCCCACTGAAATGGCCAGGTAGAGCGCGTGTGCAAGGAGCTGTAACCGGTCGATGGCGGTGAGACGTACGTGGACAGCATGTCCAATGGCAGCATCAGCAGGGAGCTCACAGAGCCAGTAAACAGACACTTGTAGATGCGACCTGATGACAGAATGTTAAAAGAGAAAAATGTTTTCAAGACACCAATGCCAACGCTGCTTAAGGTGCAACTCAAAACCACCATTACAACAGTGCGTTGGGTACATAGGTCATTCGGGGGGGGCAAAAGTGACTCAAAGGCAAAAAAGTACATTTGGGTACACTTGGGTACATTGTCATGCTAGCTGATCCACGTGGAACCCATTTTAGAGTACTGAATACCAAACTGAAAAGACACCACGTCAATTCCATGCCAAGATTGATCTTAGTTCACTGAACCACCTCTGCCCATCCCACAGAAACTTATTAACCTGGTTTTAGATCCAATTCTAGATCTGAAACTAGTTTTATCAGTTTTCAATTGTACTCACATGCTGTGAGGGGAACAACTCCCAACCATGCAAAGGCCACAAGTGTGTAGTGGAACCAGTATCTTATGGCTGTGCCAACACTGGTCACCAGTCCCGCAAATATATCCTGAACCGGAAGCCGAGAAGGCATATCTGGAGAATAAACTGGGGAGGGGAGGGGAGGCGAGGCGAGGCAAGAGGAGGTAGAGAAAAAAGACAGTAAAAATATGGTTCCCGGCAGTTCTGGTTATTGATTCATTTTGGAAAACACATTCTCATCACTTACACAACTGAATTTGAAATGCTTCAGTAAATATTCAATTGCGTAAATGGAGAGAATGTGAATTAGTCACTCAATGAGAAAAACTAAATATTATTACTGATCATTATTTATTTAAGAAAAACTCCTTAGATCACGAGAGGAATATTAAGAAAACTTCCGGAGAATTTGCTTCCAAGAGTACATTTATCCATCTGTTCCGTGTACTGTCGAACAGTACTTTTTTCATTAACAGGACACAGGCAAAGAATCCAGTTTAAAATCAGCACACGCAAAAACATGACCATATGGAAATACTTACTTGGCGTGAAAGCAAATCTATGCTTGCATAATTCACAGTATTCTTTTCTGCTGTGTTTTAGCCATTGAACCAAGCTGTGAAAAAAGGAGAAAAGAAACGCAGAGGTCCAGTTAGCCGTTACCAGAAGTGCAGCGACCGAACGCCTGATCAAGCAGAAGACACTGAACCTCGACGATTATTTAGGCCATACGCAAGCTACTGCCTCAAGATTATTTTGGGTGATAAACTATTCTCATAAAAAGAACGTGCATGCTTCAATGGATTAAGTGTCTATCTGGAAGCAAACAAAAAAATGCAATGTCTGCCGGTTGACCAACATGCCCCAGCACAGATAACTACTTTTTCCAGTGAGCAATGAATGTGACCCGCAGACATCTTTGTCCCCAATATTGGCCGTATGTTTAATTTGTTTTCCTGCCATTACATTTTATGCAGCTTAAAGATATTGCATATATTAAAAAATTGAAAATCGTTCGGGTATCGCTGTAAGCTTCTCTGTTTCATACATGCCTCCAGGTTGAAAAAACTAATTGAAGAAAATATTTCAATTAGGATTTCAAAATCAAAACTGATTTAGCAGACAGCATAGAAGATCAGAAAACAATTTTTATAAAAAATAAAAATAAAGGAACAGAGAGAACAGGTGAGAGGACAACAGTACGGCATTTGCTATCCTAGGAAGCCAACATACAATTTTACAGAGCAAACCCTCAACAGTCATTTAAGTACATTTGGTGCAATTCCTGAACAATTCTCGGTTATATCTGTTTATACCAAAAAGCCATTAGGAGAGGAATGAAACTCATTTCATTGACTGGTTTTATCAATACACAGACATTCTCACAATTTCACATAGCTGGCAATTAGTTACATTTCCTAATGATAGATCTAGTCAATATAATCACAAATACTTCTTATTGCTTAGTTATTTGATGGTTAGCTATTTCAAATTGGTGTACCACCATACTGAACAGATGTATTGGTGTGAATGGAAGTTTTTAAAAAAAACCACTGACTAGAGAAAGAGCAAGCCATAGATGACCCTGCAATTATCAGTTTGTTTATGAGGTGCCATAAGGATCCTGAACCCTGGAATGGGACATTGCTCAACACTGAATTACATCTGAATGGAATCGCTCCAGGTCATTTATGTCTTCTGCAGAGGTCTGGTTTCATTTCACAGTGGCAATATAAGACGAAGAGTAAGAGGTCAGGAGTCGCTCTCTGTCGTCACCTGGCGAGAGATCCCTGAAGAGTGATACTCACCACTCCTGGTGAATGAATTTAATACTGCCAGTGCAGACACAGGGGTGATAAAGCGGCTTGTCGGGGGTTCCTTCCGACCGACAGACCCTGCATATGTCAGCTGCAGGGGAGACAGACACAAATCAGCCCTGAGGCCCAGAAGACAGGCAACCGTACTCAATAAATGGGACATAGATCTATTTCGTCACCATTCTCTGGTGACCAGGTACACTGTAAGACCAGGAACGTACTGGTGATGCGGAACCCATGAAGGATGTGTCTGCTATATATAAGACAATGTTACCCTCTAGATTAGAGACAAGAATATGATCGGTTCCCTAAGCCATCAGCTAGAACTTCTCTTGTTGGGAAGCCTAGGTTGTTGTGGTAATTGGTTTGATTCCCAGTCAACGGCCCGGTTTGTAGTGACTGGGTCCCTTTTAGGGCCAACATTTTTTTTAAAACGTGTTTTCTGAGGCTATTGTGTGTCCTTAGTAGGATTTAAGTAAATACATGACAGCAAAAAAATTATGAAGCTTATTAAAAGCTTATCGGAAAGAATCTGATTTTCAAAGCCTTCATAGTCAAATCTTCCACTTCACATAATTTTGAAAGATGAATAAAATGACCTACTTCACAATAACAATAATTACATTGGGTCGTTTTTTTCCGGGAAAACATTCCATAAACACTAGTTCTGTGTTTAGTCGGCGCTTAATTAAAAAAATCTTATAAAATATAATATAAAAACCCCTACGTAGCGTCAACGGATGGTGTAGCGTTACAATTTAAATTCTGTATTCTGAAGTCGATACTTCAGTCTCATTTCAAAACATATACACAACGAGGTAACTAACCAACTCTACTTTTAGACATAAAACGATTTTTTTTACTGATTCTGATTAGTTAACACTTTTTTTTTTTTTTTTACCATTTTCGCTATTCACTTATTAAGGGGAATATAAATAATTCAAGGCAGACTTAAGTTATATAGATGTATAACACACTGGGAACATCAGAAACACTATTAGCATACAAGTGCATGACACCCATAAGCAAAACAGCTACACTAAATAAGGTCTCAAACCTACACGCTAACGTTACTTAGCTAGATAGCAACGGTTTGAAGACGTTGTTGTACAAGCAGAAGCTAATTTACGGGGGTCCCCGTAAACCGATTACCCCGATTTGGCGTCCATGTTCACACAGGTGGATTACATCTAGCTAGATAGCTAGTGACAACATGTATTAAAACCATCGTACCATAATTTTGCGAGCTAACTAGCTACGCAGAAATCTCTATCTACCAGCGATGAGTTATAATTTAGTAATGGGCAAACTCAAGCAAATTCAGTTAAATAAATAATCATAAAGATACAGACATCTTACTACTTAGCTACATTATGATGGTGGAAAGTTAATAGATACATCGCAACATTGTGCCTTAATGTTACATTGTGCTGAGTAGCAGAAGTTTGCTCGATTAAACACGGGGTTCTCGACACCAATACGGCTGATGGTTCTACTACGACAGTCTTAGCTAATCATAACTGATGCGTTGGTGTACCCGATTAAAACTCATGAGATATGATACACTACCTTCTTCGGCGCTGTCCATCTTGAATGGTGACGCACTGCTTTCGATAACACTTTCAGCTAGCTACACTGGTCAACACACCGTCGTAGAGCCAGGAGATCAAAATAGCTTCAAAGACTCGAAACATTGAAATGTCAACCTGGTGGTGCCAAATCAAACACCTGTCCCGTTTCAACTGACTACGCAACACCTCCGATACCGACCGAATGTGACCACAAACCTCCAAGAGAAGCGACTAAATGCATTTATTCAAAATGAAGCATGTTCGCCAAGACAGCTAACAGTAACCATCCCTGCCAGCTAGTAAAAAATACGCAAAGTAACGCGCTGAATATTTACGGCATTTTTTACGACGATCGCCAGCCACTGTTGCATGTACACGACAGTACTCCTTATTTTGCGACTGTATTCTTCACTACCGCTGTTCGTTTAGCCACCTGCTGCCATCTAACGCACTGGAGTGTAAAGTTATATATATGAAAGTATGTAAAAAATATGGCCTAATCCAGATCTAGACTGGAATTACTAAAAACTACAGAGGTACGCGGAGTGACGAGAACATTTATGAGAAAAAATAAACTTTTTATATTTAACTTTTTATTATTTATTTAATATTTCCACACAGGCTATTAAGTACATTAATTTCAAACAAATATACGTTTGCTATACAATGAATCATTAAAAGGTCATTTTATCAAAGTCTGGAAAAATAATTACAAAGCTTTCCATTTCTACATCATTAATAACATGTTAATATTTTGGCCCAATGTTCACCTGCAAAGAATACCCTTTGGCCCTCAAAGTCCAAAACTGCAGACACCCATGTCGACTCTCCCTCACTGCGAAAACGTTTCTGCGCAAAATCTGACATCACAAACATGGCACAGTTTACCAGAGCTGTCCTAATCAATCATTTGATCATTCTAGGAAAGTACAATATCCACAAGGCCAAATTTAGTCACTCCAAACCTAGATTTCTAGTCTTTGAAAAGGAAACTGAGCAGTACATTAAGAACATCTCTGACTCAAAAAATAAGAAAGTTGTGAAAACGTTTAATTTGTGCTCTTTGTTTAATGTTTTTGTCCGGAAAAACTCCCCCTGGCTCTGTTCATGACTTGTCTGTTTCTGTATTAATGACTATTCTTGTCCTTGTTCATTGTCCTTGCAAATAAAGTTGGAAAAAAATAAAAATAAAATAAAATAAAAAGTTACCAGAGCTGAAAAAACATGACGGGCAGTGACGTCATTAAATCAGGACAAACTTCATCCTCTCATCCACTTCCTTCCCCTTCAGTCCCTGATATGCAATGTAGATTATTATCGGTGTTTCCACGAATTCCTGTACTCATGGTGACACCGTATGGCACATCTAACCAACTGCAATTGTTGCAGGGTGAATCTTTCATATGGCAATGAAGTTGATTCCAGACAACTATATTAAACGCCATTCTTTCTTTCATTAAAACAATGCAGAAGGTGTAAATTGGTTGCTGATTATGAAGAAATGCGACTGATTGGCTGCATTTCTTTACCGTAAGAATTTGCCTGTGTCTTGTTTTTTATTTTCTGTCTCCTAACCAACAGGTGGGTGTTGGAATGTTAGTGGAAATTAAACATCCTATGAAGAGGGATTGGAGCATAACATACAACTTAAAATACTTTGGAACATATAAGTGTATTTTGGCTATTCAAACCCTAACGGCGTTGGACAGTTGCGTGGCGCCGTGGCTTAGTTGGTTAAAGCGCCTGTCTAGTAAACAGGAGATCCTGGGTTCGAATCCCAGCGGTGCCTTTTGTTTTTATGAGAGATCAATTATGATATTTGACAAATAGGGTATGTTGTGGTAGCTCTGTGTCAAACGTTCCTCCTAATGAATGAATGAGGCCGATGTTAAACAAGGTATTATTAAATCACAATGTTGCTCTGCTGATTGCGGTAAATAATTTGGTTTGCGCTACTCTGTTGAATTCAGTGAGTTAACTAAATTCGTGATCATGTGATCTCATGTGACTGGAATTCTAGAGAAAATACGATAAAAGACATCCGGCCTTTTGTTTGTTTTATTGCCAAATCGCTGAGAATACAGATATCATAATAATTTTTTTTTTTTTTATCGAAGCGCCGTTTCTCAAAATAACTGAACATTTATAAAACGATGCAGTCATTCAAATTGGGGTTTTTGGAGGTTGAGAGAAGCACAGTTCTAAAGTCCCGCAATAGCTTTTAAAAACCAAATTCCAGAACATTCACTGTGATCAGATTACCATGCACCCTCTTCCACAAAGCCCTACTAAAAATGAAAAGTAACATTGCATTGTGCATGAATATCTCCCACAAACCGAAGTAGGCAAGCACAATACAGTTATCGCGGTAAAATCTGTTTAGCCAGCTGATTTAATGTGATTGGCGGTGTGTGGCTGTAACAGCCACTTAAATCGTTCGGCTGTATATTTTATTCATATCCAGGAATGTGTTTGGACATTGAAACTCTCGGATCGGTTAGTCAAAGTAAGGACAGATAACTTGAAGCCTGACAACCAGGAAGTAAAGGTGACTGTTCTTTTCATTTAGCGTATTTGAAAATATATTTTCTCGTTCTCTTTCGGTACTGGTTTTAGTATTTATTATCGAATGATTCTGATTTGTAATGGGACGAGGCGACGTTGTTTAGTTTATTCTTAAGTAAAATATGCAGTTGGAAATTATTTAATATTTTTACATGTTAGTACTTCTGACTAGATCAATTACAAATGCGTGGTCTAAACAGTAGGTAGTTTGTGCACATATTTATTTTTTCAATGTAACCATTTATGTCGTGACACTAGTTATGCAAAGTCATGGTCCTGTTAAACCAGGTTATGTAAATACTCTCCTGTAAACCGTGGACGCACACTTTGTGCTTTGTATTGCGAAAAGTTTGTTTTTTCAAGTTAAAACGTCTCATAATGTTATTCGTTGAAACTGCCTGAATTCTGCTTTTATAGTACTTTAAATTGAATCAAATTCAATTTCAAATTTAATATGTTCAACACCGTGAAGCAGCAGTTTACTTGTCTAATACAGTAATAATAATTTTTTAAAAAAAATACATTGTTATTAATTGCAAAGGGTCTTCTGAGGGGTTGCATGGGGGTTGATGGAAAAGTATATAGCAAAAAGTTTCAAAACAACTTGAGAAAATCAATGGCTTACATGGAAACACCCAAGAACCGTTTTTAAAACTTTTTAAAACTTTGACTGAGGCATATAAGGGTTCATATGTAACCCTAAAGATTATTTGGAATCATTGTACACAGTGGCCTACTTGCTTGTCAAAGACTAGAAAACATGCATTAGAGATGGTTTTAACAGGCCAGGCATTCTGGAATTGGTCAAGCTGGCCTGTGACAGTCAGCTGCGGAGAAAGCAGTTCTTACAAACAGGCTGTGATCAGTTTATTTTAATATCCAATTCCCTTTTGTGTTTAGCAATAACCACAAAAGAGAATTGTCACAAATACCTTTCTCTCCTTTAAAGATGGCAAACGAAGCAAAGCCTTGTCCATGTGACCTTGGAGACAGGATGGAGCACAAAGCAATGGGGGAGGAAGTGCAGATTGAGCATATCAAGGCCTACGTTGCACGACCACCACACCCTTCTGAAAAAGCCGTCATTGTTATCCAAGACATATACGGGTGGCAGCTCCCTAACACCCGATACATGGCCGATTTACTTGCTTCTAATGGCTACATGTAAGTACCTTTTCTCTTTTGCTTCTAAGTTAATATTAGAGTCAGGAGTGAGTTTTCATTCCATTCATTGAAATCGTAATTTTGAATGAATTATCTTACCTGGTTGTTTCCAGGTGTAAATGTCAAGGACAGGTTGTCAGGTTGTCAGGTATATATATTTTTTGTTATGTTTTTTAAATAAGGCATCTTTTTTAGTTCCATTATGCTTTATATTATGCATTTTATAAATATTTGTAAATACCAAAACATTCCTGGATACTTTTTTCCCCACATATTATAAAAAGGATACTGTATGCTATTTGTATTCCATTTATAGTGCCATTTGCCCCGATTTCTTTGTGGGAAAGGAGCCTTGGAGTCCATCTCATGACTGGTCCAAGTTCCAAGGGTGGTTGGAAGACAAAAAACCCACTCATATAAATAAGTAAATGTTGATAAAATCATAACTTCTATATTGCTTGCAACTGTTTCGCCAATTACTCAGCTGTGGTAAAATTGCTTGATTTCTGCTGTTCAGGGAGGTGGATGCGGTGCTGAAATTCCTAAGTGAGCAGTGCAGCGCTACGAAGATCGCATCCGTGGGTTTCTGCTGGGGAGGCGTAGCCTCGCACCACTTAGCTCTCCAATATCCCCAGATCAAAGCTGGGGTTTCCGTTTACGGTGAGCCCCTAGTGGCAAAACGGCTGCTGACGGCTACATCTCTTCTTTTAGCTCAACCGGAATAGAGGGTTTAACGGTATTATGCCAAATACTATTTTTCTATAAATGCAGCTAGATGTGTTTTTAGGAATTTTAGATAAAGTGCGTTGTTCAAAGGTAAAACGGCAGAGTCCTATGGTAACCGTTGTTCACTTTTTGTTTTTGTACCATGTACCACCCACAGCCTCTATATCACATCTGAATTTCCCTCTTGACAACAGGAATCATAAGAGACACAGAAGACAGATATCAGTTGAAAAGTCCCACATTGTTCATTTTTGCTGAAAAGGATCAGGTCATACCACTTGACCAGGTCAGTGGCTCTACAAGTTTTCATGATTGTGAGGCTTGTTGGTTAGGGTTGATTTACACCAACAGGGAGTGTGACAAAAAAATACAAAATTTATTTTGTCCAGGTGACCGTCCTTGAGAAGAGGTTACAAGAAAAATGTCCCGTCGACTTTCAAGTGAAGATATTCCCTGGCCAGACACATGGGTTTGTTCATCGCAAGAGGGAGGATATTGAGCCTAATGACAGGTCTTTAATTCAGGAGGCCAGAACAGATATGCTAAATTGGCTTAATAAATATGTTTAAAATGATTGCCTTTTACAAAACTGCATGACTTTCAATAAGTCTTCACTATCCTATTTACCATGCTAACAATTTCAATAATTTAACTACATGCTTAAAGGCCCTGGCTGCATCTTCTCATCACGAGTGAATTTAAACATTAAGCAAATGCACAATTACACTAATTGCCCTTGCTTAATCCAGCCCTATTTGATTTAATCAATTTAATGCTATGGAGCATAGGTTCTCCCTGCACATTATTTAGTTGCCATCTATAATCGTCTTGGCATAGTATGCATTCATCGATCGGTGGTTTTACATGTTCCCCACTGGTCCTATTTCTGGACTAATCAAAGACTAGCAGGAGTGTGACCCTCAGTATGGGCCAGTGAACGGTCTGAAGTTAAATTTGGGCTTGGGTTGCAAGCATGATTATACCGGTGAATAAAAAGGTAATGGACCTGCACGATGTAATGCAATATTTTAACGGCCGTTTGCCGTGCATTGTTGTATACTGCCGCGACACTGCTCTCTTAAGACTTAATACATTAAATGAAATGCGACCAAGTATGATTTTTGGTAATCCATTTCAGTGTAGGAAACAAGACTGCCCTACCATTTGAAAGGAAATATGTTAAAAATGCCACATGGTTAACAGACATTTTATTTTGACATTAGTACAATTACATTTAATTCTTAAGATGTCATGGTATCAAATAATAAATAACCGTACTAAAGTTTGGACACCGTCTTGTCAAGTGCTCGAGTCCAGAGACATGGGCCTTCTGGTCAGTCTTCCGACTGTCCCTGGCTTCTGATGTCATCGATCTTCAGGATCATCTTCACCACCTGAGTGGCCAGCTGTATCTGCTGCTTCTTCCCAATCAATGTCTCGATCACATGCCGTTGCTTCATGTCTGAACAGGAACAAGTACCAACGGTTATGGCTTCTCCAAAAATCACCCTTGTTTAGCATGCCAATTCAGTTTGTAGTGAGGCATGAATACGGCCGGGCACCCAAGATAATGTTTTACCGTTTTTTTACCCTATGGTAACAATAGGGAATAGGAACTATAGGCCTACACAATGTATTGGATCAATGCAACAGAAGATAAAATGTACATTTCTGGTTAAACTTACTTCTAAATTAATAGTTGGCGATGTTTGTTTGTACCCAACCCTGCAAAACCTGTGCTGCTTAAATTTCAACAGTACAATGAGGGCAAAATCTGTTCTGCTTAAGCCAAATCCTGCATTTGGTTCCTCCAGTACTAGGTTTCCAAAATGTCAACAGGAAAACCAGTTGCAATAACTAAGTTACTATATAGGGATTCATTATATGCAGGGCCACAGCTCAGACCTGGCCGCATCAGACCTGGGCCAAGATTGGTTGTTGGCCCCTAGACAACATGGCTTTCCCCCACTTATCAGCAGCCCTAATTATACACAGTTCTATATAACATTTTAGGTATCAGCAGTCATGGAATATAA
>JAOVYW010045427.1:0-17734 GCA_025775045.1 Hiodon tergisus
TAGTAGATTTGTAATGGCAGACAAAAAAAAAACTGTTATGTTATGACTGTGTCAAACTAACGGCTTTCCGGAAAATGTTAACTGATGCCTACAAACCTGATAAACACGTTATCAGGAAAAAAATCAGCTGCTTTTGTCAATTGATTAAAGGCCAAACAATGTTATCAAAAAGGTTGGGTTGTTAAAACAATTTAACTGCGAACCCCCTGTTTATGTAACTGGGAGGAGTCCAAGCATTACAGGGACACAGAAAGGCATATTTACCACCACACAACATTCCTTTTGTAAGACTAGAACACCAAAATGACTCCTAATCATTCCAGTGCTTGGCATCAGCCGAAGCATGCATTTGGTGTTTACAAAAAACTAGAGGGAAAGACCTGCGTCAGAAGTGACTGCAGATGAAAAACACATTTTTAACACTTTTAACATTTAAATGCATATGTTCACCTAGACAGCCCTTGAGATGCTTGCTCTAACCCTGCAATCTTTTCACAAGTGAACTTTTGTCTAGTATGTATAAAGGGCATGCTTACTTAATTATAAACTATTTTTTGTGAAGTTATTTTGCTTTATTGTTTTTTTAAATGGCGTCACAGGCTTTGGTTTTAACATTTTCTTTTTTTTTTCTAATCATTTTGAGTTCCATTTTGTAAATTCTGGCTTCAAACTAATTTTATATGATACATATAAATCTCTCACAGTAGGGTATTACTGGTCAATGCAGCATCATATTTGGTTTAAAACAATGGACTCAAAAAAAAATCCTGCCTGATTACGATTCCTTTAAAAGCCTGCTCTACTTAATACAATTTAACCAGTTTTTGTTTGTTTTTTGTCTTTTATAATATCTTATCACCATTATGCACTATAAGGCATAATTACTAAATTATAAAAGTGTATATTACTTTTTATTATTTTTTTAAATGGGAAATATTCATATTATTAAATTATACTAGAATAAATAAATAAAAATTGTTGGACACATTAATTCTTATTCATGAGTGCGCGTTGTTTCTCTGCTGTATCTGGGAATTATTTCAGTGGAAGAGACTGTGTGTGTGGAAATGGAGCAGCTTCAAAAATGAAATGACCATAGATTCCATGTCCACTGGGATATTTGATCTGATGCTTGCAGACCACTGCTCCCCTTAAGGGTTTACACGTTCCTCCCATTTGTAAATGCAGACCTCCATTTGATTGGTGGAGCTCTTTGCCAAAGGCCAATCGACTGTCTCTATAAAACTCCCATGTGTGAAAAGGCAAAAGAGAAGCAAGAGAAATTTCTGGTTGTGCTCTCACTTTGTAAAACTAAGAAAAAGAAAAATGTGTAAAGGATTGGCTGCCTTACCCCAAACATGTCTGGAGAGGTGAGATAGTACACGCTTTTATGCTTTTGTGTGAACTGTTACTGGATTTTGGTTTGTTGCTTTGTAGAAAAAACAAGCCTGTTTACATCTGTTTAAACCAAATTAAATTTCATGTTCTATTTTGTTTGTTGTTGTAATGAGCAGCTGGATTTGCAGCCATGGTTAATCATATTGATGTTTGTTGTTTTAATAGGAGGGTTTACTTGGCTGCGAAAAGCTTTCCAGGGTGTATTCAATGGTAGAATCTGTGTACACAATTCACTTTTGCCATTTTTAGTTATGCATATGTATATGCATATTTAAGTGAATAGCAGCACAAGCCAATAGCTCAGTATTTGTAGAAATTTTTTTTTTATGAATGCACTAATCACATTATTTATTTTTAAGGGCTAAAGAGATCAAGACCAAATTGGGAACTCTGCTCCAAAAGCCAGATAATGCCATCGAGTTTATCATTCCCTACACGGAAAAGCCGGAGAAGAAGCCAGAGAAGCTTCAAAAGTAAGTATTCCCGGTTTAACACCCGATTCATCTACGTAGAACTCACAGTGACAAAGGTAGGTGTCTTACATAAAGATTTTGCAAAGATTAATATAAGTATTTCAGGTAGTGTCTATGAATGACAAACAACAAAACTTATTGTAAGAAATTACATTTTAGCAGACAATTCCTAATAGCTAAATAAGTGGCCTCCAATGTATCTCTCTTCAAAATCTCACTGAAAACACACAATCTGTATGTAGGAGAGAAGGAGAATCAAGAGATTCAGCTGGGATTTAGAAAAGGAAATGCGCAGGATCATTTGTATTGTGAAAAAGCACAAGGACACAGTTATTCGCTGCTTTATCTGGCTTATGTAATCACCGAATGCAACCTATTACATGACGTCATGCAACTTCAAAACAACCATCAACACGGTGTCCTCGCTTTCTCAAACCTCTAATCCGAGAGCAGAAAAAAGAAAGGCTGTCACAATTAGAAGATTCTATGAAGAAGATAATATTTAATAAGATTTAAAAATCTCTAAGATATCGTCACTTTCACTGGTTTTTATTTGTAGCTTCATAGCCGTAGTGGTTTAATCCAGATTAAATGCATCACAAAAATAAAGATAAGGGGAAAAGATAAGCTTATGCATATGGCTTTTATTTTAAAATATTTCAGCATTACCGATAAAACAACTACGTCATTTAATCAGTTTAATGTATTTGTTATGATCTTTCTTTCCCTTTCTCCCTACAGAATCGTAACTGTACTGTCCAGTAGATTTTAGAGCTGTGACATAGGGAAAACAGAATGTTTGTGTAAATATAGCTGTTGTTAAAGACAACAGAGTATTATCCACAATTTGAAATCGACAGAATTCAGTTTAGGAATACAAGCATTGCGAGGTATAAAATTTAAAAGAAATGCGACGGGCCTTGCCATGTATGTAAAACTAAGGAACTTAAATGAATGAATGAATGAATGAATTGGATTGATTATTATTCATATTACCATTCAATATTTTTATATTAAATATTACATCTTATTTGTCTAACAGTGCAATGACATACATGCCTTGGATAGTATTTTGTGCAATAAATTTTATCTAGGATATCACTAGCATTAACATAAACACAAATTTCAAAGTGAAATATATAAGGTTGTTTGGAAATATAGCTAGTTCATCACAAATTATTAATTATAATTTGTTCATTCGACTAGTATGTGGTGCACATTTTCCCTTAAAATATTTCACTTTGGTAACCGAAATTAGGCCGGTTTTCCTTCATGTCAATGCATGCTGGAATAAATTAATGGGAGAGCTACAGACACATTAACTCTGCTTACTTTTATGTCATATAATTGCTTTATTGTTTTTCAGTCAAGTTTTAATCAATTTTGATGAAATCTAGTGAGATATGACTGTAGCACGCGAGGGCGTGCTGGGTCCGAGAGGGAGGGTTTCAGCCTTTTAGTTGGCATACTTTTGAACAAACTTAAAGATTGTGCTAAACAACAAAAGAAACATCTAAACAAAAACCTCCATTCCGGGGAAGACTACCGACAACAACCAAAAACAGTTTAAACCATAAAGCACAGCAGTCCGTACCAGCCTTTGTTTTGCCTTTGTTCTCTCTCCCTGAGCCAGTTTTGCTGGCTCATTTAAAGGCCTATGATTGTCGGCACCTGAGTGTGATTGCCAACAGTGGAACCACACTCAGGTGCACAACGAGGTCCAAATACAGGGCAATCGGAGCCCTCCGTCTCGGCATTGTCCTGCTGAGGAGGGCGTGGTTGCCCGCTGCGTCCCACAGTGACTAATGGAGAAAAAAAACAGGCACTGCCGTGTTTGTTTTTTCCGGCAATTGCATCGTGGTTAAGGTGCTGAACCTGCAACCAGAAGGTTCCTGGTTTGAATCCACCCTTGATTGAGGGAGCATTTGGGTCCATTAGGTCAATCAGGTATCAGCACAATAAATCTCAGTTGATCTGGATAAGAGTGTCCGATAAGCTATTTAACGTTAATATTTTTTGGACTTATTTTACAACCATAGTCATACCTGATAGTAACACTGTTGGAAACGCTGTTCCCACTTTTGCCTTTTTAATGCCTTCAAACAGACCGACAGCATTTATCTTTTCTGCAGTCGTTTATTCTACCTGATCTCATGTGTAAACCATGTGTCCTGCATGGGAAAGCGTGCATTCTTAGGTCCAGAAGAATTTCAAGAAGATAAATGAATAACTACTCATGAATAATAAAGTTATGAACACATGTGTTTCTAGCCTGAAAAAGGGTCACATTTTATCCAAAAATATTTAAATGCAAAAACACACAACATAAAGATATTTTTGATGGCATGTAAGGATTGTATGATAGCATATGACTTTAATGAAAAAATATTTACTTTGAAGACTACGAGTCTTTCTTGTGGTTTTTTTATGCATGAAAATTGCTGCAATTTACAACCATGTTTCAAATAATAAACTCACAAAATACTGAGAAACTCACCGTATCTGCATTGATCCAGCCCTAAATTAAAATAGACATTCCAGGTAGTCACAAATTTTAAAAGAAAGCCTGGTTGTGCTGTGAATGTTTGGTGCCTATTTATTTTTTTGCATGTAGACCATCGCCTGAGGAAGCCTTGCAGTGGCGAGAATCCCTGGACAGAGTTCTCACGAACAACTGTAAGTAGAGTTATTTTTATTAACATTTAGAAAGCACACAATCAGTACATTGTAATACGGTGGTTCCAACCGCTACAGTGGAAAATTTATGGATTTTAGAACTAATGTTTAGGCACAGTATTGCTACCTGTATAAAAACCTTTCTAGAATTAATTGTTGAATTAAAATTATCTAAATAAGAAAATTCTCCCAGGTGAATTAATTGCTAAATCCACAAAATTCTTTCTTACTGTGATTGTGGTTTGGAATAGCCTTAGAATTGCGTGAGAACGTCATAAGTGCCTTTTCCATCCCATTGTTAAGCTTTGGTACAATTCATGTAAATTAAAAAAATTCTCAATCCTAACGCTTCAAAAGGTAGTTTTCTTCTGTTAAAAACGGCCTTATACTCACCTCAGGTTCGGCGCTTGTGCCACTTTTCCGATGCCCACTGCTCCAATAAAATCCTCGTTTCTGAAGCCTCGAGCATCATCAAAACCCATTACGTTTACCCAGTACCGCAATCACATTCCAATGGTTAAATGAAAATGCATATGACCGATAGGCATCCGGCTACATGATGCAATGTACACTGCCTCCATAATAATACAATACAATTTTTTATGGCAACGAAAAAGGATACAAAAGTGCACCAACATTTGACCAACATTTAACATCATTTTGTTTTACGCATATTGACACGTAACACTTAATATATATAAATTATATTTATTTATGAAGCAAATGCACATTTTACCTTTTTCTTTTACAATGCACAATACGTAGGCTTCATAGGCTGTGATGTTGTGTAGAAATATGACATTAAAAAATAAAATGCCTTGTTGATGCTACATCGGAGATCATTTCTATTAAGACTGCTATGATTTCTGCAGACCAGCAGATGTCACCTTGAAATCATCTTCCACAGAAATTTGGAAAATTTGAGGGTTTTTTTTGTTAAACCACAATAAAGTAGATTTGTATTTTTACTCTACTTTTTTAAAATCATACAACAATTTGTCATAGGGAGAATGGGGCCTTCTACAGATTTAACAAAGCAGAGGAAAATATGGTTAGGTATTAAGATTGAAGATTTCAATAAGACACATGGAAAAGCCAGACTGCAGAACATAAAAAGGAGGGCAGAAGGGATAAAATCAGGGGAGAAAATCTGAAAGCACTTTCAAACTTTTCAATGCTTGAAAAAAACAGGCATTTCTTCAACATTATCCTGCAGAGGTAAAGTCTTCACAATCCTTACAGCACATCCTTAGGCATTTTTTACTCTTAATTCCACTTTTATTTCTGAAAAAATTCAGTACTTTTTGACTCCGAAAAGAAGACCAGAAATTTGGGTCAATGGTGGGAGCTGGTCACTACGTGCCTGTGTGCAAGCATTATGTGTGGACCCCTCACTCATTCTCACCGTACCGCACCCTAAAGTTGATGAAATGGTGAAAGAACGTCATTACATAACAATTACATTAATAAATGATAGAAGTCAGTTGTTTACGCATTACATTTTCTGCAGAAATTTGACAAAAATAATTACTATTTTTATTTTTTGTTAAACCACAATAAAGATTATGTACACCACCCAGTTCAAGAAAATGGATCACTCCTACCGACAGTGAGTCACGTGACTGTTTCTCGGGTTGAGGAGTGGAAAAACATGATTTAGGAGTGGTCTGTGGTGTGGGAAATATTATCCCAGCACACGTTTGGCCCCTTCATACCACCTGAGAAATGTCTGAACACCACAGCCTATCAGAACATTGTTGCTGACAGAACATTGTTGCTGACAAGGTTCATCCCCGTTTACCCTTCGACACATGGATACTTCCTGGCCACTGTGAATAGAAGCTCATTGAAGTGTATAAATAGTGTGTCACACATCGACTGTCATTGGAAGGGGCCCAACGGAAAAATAAAAAAAACAGTACTTTTATACTGTTACTTCAGTACACTCATAAAAACAAGCCTTCTGACACACTAATCCATGAATCCGTCCTCTAAAAGTAGCATAAATGGCAATTTGTTTACTCAACATGAAAAGGCACATGTACAATCTTAAAAAACTAAAGGGAATTGTCTGCTAGACTTAAACTGTAAACAGAAATATTTCTATTAGTAACTAGTTATAGTATACTATGAAAGTGGGGGGGGAATAATTGTCCCGTTAAATGACAAGCCTACATCATAATATCCAAAAGCACTGCCTGTAGGATTTCATGCACAAGAACATAAGCTTCATGTGAATTTGTTTATTGGAGGATTTTAGTTACACTCTGAGTTCGGATATACAATTATGCAGTGGTAGTGTTCTGAATTTAAGGACAAAAACCTCAGTTAAATATGCCTGCTGTTGGGTATATCTTGTAAATACGATTCAGGCAACCTAAATAATACAATTTCCACATGCGCTGTTTTACAGATGGCCTTAATGCTTTCAGAAGCTTTTTGAGATCCGAGTTCAGTGAGGAGAACATAGAGTTTTGGGTGGCTTGTGAGGATTTCAAGAAGACCAAATCCCCAGCAAAAATGGCCGCCAAAGCAAAAAAGATCTATGTGGACTACATCGAGACAGAGGGCCCCAGAGAGGTTTGTTCATTTCAATTATATATTGCCTAAACTGAAATGTATCTGCTCATCTCTCATTATTTTTAAATAGTCTAAGATTATCTCCACAAAGCACACATCTTGTACTTTCGACATAATTGAAAGAAATGGATATATATTTTTATATTTTAATATATTTTAAAAGGTTTCCATTTTCCATCTATCCAGGAGTGGCAAACAAGTTTTTGTGATGGGCAGATTCAAAACTAATGGTTTGTTTTGATCTATTTGAACTTTTAACCTAACTAACTCAATCACTTCAGACTAATTTGTCTGCTCTGCCCACTCTTTTCTCACGATTAACAAATTATTGAATGATAATTATTGAGTCTCATTCAGTGAATCACTCCTTTGATTAGTTTTTGGCAGACGTATCACTCGTTCTGGGATGGCGTGCATTTTGGGCCTATCAATCTGTGTAGTTTTCACCCTCAAAACTCATCAAGAGGAAGTTGCACCATTTGGTGAGCGGGAGAAGAGGGGAGGGCAGAGAAAACTGCTGCAGTAGTAGGGACTAGGTAAATAATCAATCAAACTAATCATCTGACCAAAAAGTGATTGAGCGCAGCGCCCAATGCAGTGCACAGCACAGGCGCTAGGCAAGCCAAGCAGCAGTGCTAGGGAGAGGAACTGGGAGTTAACTAATCATTTTGATATTCTGCTAATATTATTAGACTCTGGTTGGACAAGGCGATTTCAGTATTGTCTACTTTAACAATCACTGGCTGCTTTTACGGAATTTAGCCAACCAGAACCGGAAATACTACTCGAGTCAAAAGAAGCGAACATTTTTACTGAACTGATTCGAAAGAACCAAATCCCTGAAAAGACCTCCCATCTCTGAAAAAAAAAAAATAACAGAACAGTTATAGAGCTGAACCTTTTCTTGGTTCACTTTTCCAGTGGTAGTGAAAATGTGACCTCTGCAGTGAAACTGAAGTGGAAAGATTTAAACACTTTTGAAAAATGTTTTGTACACCAAAGTAAGCATTAACGTAAGTGCTCTTCCGCTTTGACCAGTCAGGACTAACGTTAGCCCACTTCTAACTAACAGGTGAACATTGACCATTTCACTAAAGACGTGACTCTGAGAAATATGGTGGATCTTTCCCCTGCCACCTTCAACATGGCCCAGAAACGCATCTATGCCCTGATGGAGAAGGACTCCTTTAGCAGGTTTTTGAGATCGGAGCAGTATCAAGCACTGATTAAGTAATGGTCTGTGTGCATAGGAGGTTCTGATCACTAACAGAGCATTCAGTTTGTGACAATCATACAAATATGAAAACAAATATAGTAACCACAATATCTACCACAATACCATGTCAGTTTCAATTAAGTTTGATTTAAAGTTTGATTTAATGTCAACTTAAACAGTTAAAAATGCAATATAAAACAGGAGGAGCATAGATTGGCTTTATATTGATACTTTTTTGACGAGTACAGTAAACATGTTCTGTCCAGGTATTCAATTTTAAAATTAAAATAATAATTACCGTTTTGACAAATCAGAAACCTAACGTGTAATGTGTGGTTCCATATTAGGTGATATACAAACCTTACAAAATGTGCCGCCTGTGCTGGACATTGTCAGTTTATTTTAGCTGTATCCACATGAGAAATATGTATTCATATTAATGTAAAGCTTTGAATTATAGCATTTGTGTTGGCCATCTGACAATTTTAATAGAAATGTAAAACTAAAAACAAATATTTAGTTTGAAATTTGACCACATCACAATTTTTAAATTTATCATCACAATTCATAATATTCATATTATATATTAGTAGTAGTAGTAGTAGTATTTTGTCACTGTTAGTTTAGCAATGATTCATAGTATTACCTTTTATTTTTGTCTTACAATCGGAGGAATTTCAAACTTCAAAATATTATGCTTAAAACAATTGTATCTCCCACATGATCTCTACTTGGAATGATTTTGTGAAATACTGTGTGCTGTTTAGTCCTATATAACCGTATGTTATAGCAGTGTCTTTCTAATATATGATTTCGTAATATATATAATATTCAACGTATACTGTTCAACTGATACATTTATAATATTATTCATACATCTGTTCCTGCAGTAAGTCCTTATTGGTGTGCCATTCAATGCAAATATGTAAAACTCTTTACAGACCAGAAGTTCTAATAAAGTTGAAAGTTCTTGAGACACATTTTAAAATACTGAATACATTAAACCAAGGAAATATGTCACAGACCAAGTTTGTATAATAACCTTGTATACTCTGTCTTGCCACACTCTGAATACTATGCCACCACAAATAAGTCGAAAATGACTTATTATGCATATTTTCATGTATTTGTTGTATACCCTATAAAGTGCATTAATACATTAAACGCCTGAATATATATTTATTTGTGTATATAAATCATTTTTGGAATTGCATTTCTTTAAAGTATTTACCATTAATTTTTATTTCTCTGTCAAATACATTCCTGTCCTTTAAACCAGCTGTCTTCTCGTTTGTATTTTGCATGGAGTAAATCACTCATTCTTTTCGAACATAGACACGGTGTTTTTCATACAAAGTAAAGCAGAGCTGAACACGTCGTCGACAATTATAACATCAAAGTTCTAAAGAGAGAGGAAAACAAAAGGCATCAGATAGTTAGACGTTGCCGACATGAACACTGCCAGAATGAACGTGGACAAATGTTTTACTGAGCTCACTCCAAGAGGCTGTGTAGGTGTGCCTGCTGGAACTAATCTAAACAAGCTTTTTTTATATTCCACTCTTGGGTCATGCCTAAGATTGACCTATTTAAGTAAGATATCACTGTAGTCTGGTTTTGCTTAGATGTATGCAAGTCACAAAATGTCCAGATAGGTGAAGCAAGCATCTTGGTAGAAGAATGGTCAAAGGTCCATCAAGGCTTTGACTTTAGAACAATGACACTGACATTTTGGGATGTTACTGAGCTGTGGATGGAAAAAGACCCCTCACAGATCAACAGCTAATGCCACCTAGGCGTGCAACTCCACCATTACCTATCTCCTGGACCTCTGATGAGTAGAACTTTGTCTCAGGTGGCCCGATCTAGCCTCTAGTGGTCAGCACCATATTCAGAAACTGGTGTGGCAGTAAACCCCCTGGTGTTAAAAGAAGAGGCACTTATACCACATGGTGGGAAGCCCAACTTTTCCATACCTCATTCAAAGGGATTATGCTAGATTCAGGATGGTGCTGGAAAACCCATTGTACCCGTAAGAAATGCAACACTGCAGGTAAAGACCGGGGTGACGAGTGTGGGCAGCCTTTATAACTGGACTTGAACGAGACCAGAGCCATTATGGATTTGTCCCTCATTCAGCCAAGTTATGGGTGAGTGTTTGATTCTTCAGCCCTCCACATCCAGCCAATGGTGGGACTCCTCATAACATCGGGGTGACAGTCACGAGCACAACTGAACTGTGGCTTCCATGTTAAATTACTCCTGGTGAAGCTGCAAACTGATTCATTCTGCCAGTTAGAGACTGCCAGTTGAACCGTGACACAACTGAGAAGTGACAAAAACGTTGACATACTTGCAGTGAGTGGCAGGTCAAAAAGGGTCCAAAAACCTAAGCTCGGTTTGCTTGCATTTCTGTTCATGATGGTCTCTGAGAATTTAACCTGGAGGATAACAAGGATTATCTTTACTTAATTATCACCTGATTTAAATCAAATTAAATTCAAATCGGCACCACGATTAATTGTTTACTAATATTGAATGTATTATAAAGGTAATAGGTTAGGTCAGTAACATTTTTATGTCACAAAGTGCTGTACAGAGATATTTCCAGAGAGATATAACCTCACATTAAAAGGAACTAATATCTCATTATGAATAATAATGTATTTCAATATTTCTCCTATAAACTGTCTTTGGTATAAAAACAAACATCATACTGGAATTTAATCTAAAAAAAATGTAAACTCTTGGTTAACTCAGCACAACCACCGTCTGCCAAAAAGTTTATTTGACGTTTAATTAACATCCGGGCTAGATTTTGAGATTACGTTAGCCAATTAAGAAAGTTTGGCCATTAAATATACAGGTTTGACTTCGAATGAAAACTGAAGCAGGAGCCAGGACTGTGCTAGCTCCAACCAAACTAACCCGTTTTTAAGGGGTCAGATTGTGTTGGAATGACTTTATTAGCAGTTTAATTTGCCTGTGGACTGGCAGAGATATGCTGGTATTTCTGAAAAGAAACTGATATGGTCAACAACAAAGGGCACTGATGTATCACTGCAAGTTCAGAGTGACACACGCACTGCACATTTATTTTGTATCACCCAAAGTGAAACGCTCATAATTTTGGGACCCAAAACAGAAAAACGAGGCGTTTTCATAGGATGTTGCTTTTTTACCATTGGATAAGTACCAGAAATAGAGGTGGAGTTATTTTTTATATTAAGGGGAATTTAACATCTGGAAAGTGTTTCAAAGTTTTGGATTCTGTATGTCCTGTACTTGAGGCTTGAAAGCCCTGCATACACTATAAAAAAAGAAGCTAAAATCTGGAAACAAGGGCACTATGGGGTTCTTAAAAATTCATGATATTCTCATAAATCTATCAAAAAAACAAACAAAAAAAGAAACCGGAACCTGTCCACACTAGGAATCATAAAAAAAGGCCTAGAAATAATACTCAAACTTGTTCATCTCCTTTTGCCAGAAACAATTATCGCAGGAAATCCATTAAACCTTGATACTGATGAATGACTCATAATATCATATTCCCACATCTGGTGTCTCCGCAATTCAGTGTTTAGTCTTCCAAGACTGGGACCAACTCAAAACTTTGGCAACCCGCTAATCACATTGTAACGAGACTGCACGCAGGAGAGCAGGATCCAAGCGCAGACTTTAATGCAGACGGACAACACAGTCATACAGGCAAGGGTCCATAACAGGCAAACGTGCAATAAAGGTAATCCAGAGAATCATCAAAAGGGTAAACAGGCACAGGGTCGAGACAGCCTGACAATCATGCACTAATGCTCAGAAATGTAACCAACAAAGAGACAAGACTTCACAAAGACTGAACTAAACAAAGGGATATAAACACACTGATATAATGACTAGAAGCAAGGACAGGTGTGAACAATTAACTAAACATAAAACGAGTGAAAGGAATAACATAGACACTCATTAAAACTCAGGGGAGGAAAATTTGTTGATTGGTGACCGGGGTCAAGTGGTTGCACACACTTTCCATAGATTCATTTTTTAGTCTTTTCTGAGTAAGCTCTTTTCTTGTATATTTTGACATAATATACAAGAAAATTATGTCATAATATTATGAGATATAATATACAAGAAAAGAACCACATTAAGTTTTATTAAAATTAATTAGCGGGTTGTCAAGCAAGTTTTGATTTGAACGCAAGCAAATCAGACGTTCTCAAGATTGTTGCCCAAGAGATAGGGGGTTAAACATTAGTTTTATGTAAGTGCAACCTTGAGCTAAAAATAAATAGTGTGTTATGGGACTGGATTACATTAATTTAGAAACAACACATATATGGGCAAGTTATAGTTATGGTGACTGATGGCATTAACAATTCAAAACAACAAGTTCAAACGTTACAAGAGAACATTTTCACCTGCAAGGTTTTATGTTCATTAGACTGGAATTTAAAAATGGGACTCCATTGATTTGTTTTGGCTAGCATCTACCAACATTAGCAAATTCAAGGCGTTTTAAATAAATGTAGGTCAAACTCTGGTGAGCAATAAAGGATTTTTTATTTATTTATCATTTATTTTCTAATTTTTTTTTATTTTTATGGCAGGCTATATGCTAGTGGTAGGTCAGATTTGTAGTAAGAATTTTTTTTATTTTTTTTTACATGAACAATTACTATAAACCCTTTTAAAAGTTCTACACCAAGATCATCTGCTATTAATTTTCCATATCCCTACGCCTTAAAGGGGCATGTTATACTCCGTTGTGTCATTTGCTGAAGCAGTAAGCTAATATTTACCTTTAATTTAGAATAAGCTGCTTAAACAAAGTAAACTCTTGGCTCCTCAGTATCCAGCATCTCCCGCTGATCTCCTGGGTGCCTGCAGACTGACAGTGCCATGAGAGGGACGTGTGTCTCTCTTCCAATCTGCACCGTACGTGCACCGGGCTGTGTGGCCTGCAGCATGTTGATGAGATGGGTGGGATTAAGGTTAATCTCTTCGTCTTCACTCCCCTGTGTTTGGAGGCAGGATTTGTAGCGATGGATGGAAATGCATTAGCACAATTGGCAATTCCAAACTGGAAGAAATTATTTCACATTTAGAAAATTTTACATTTTAAATATGGACTGTGATGCAATTTTGCAGGTCATATTGGTAAGGTCATAGATCTAAAGGTTGTAGTTCTCTTATTGAGAAATATCTTTTTCCACATGATGGTGTATGTGGAAGACAGGAAAGCAAAATCAGCTCCAGATTTGATTTAGTCACAAAAATTATTTGTATTATCATTACCAGAATATGTTTTATTGTTCTTTCCTTAATATTATATTGCCATAACACTTTTCCGTTTGGAATTTTCTTTCCTACTCAATGTAAATGCATGCAGGTCAATATAAAAATAAAGCAATATTGTACTTTCATCATAATTTTAATGTTAAACGAGGGGAAAATATCCCATTAACTTGTCCATTGCAGTTTAAAGAATCTTCCCAGGGGGATAGTAAACCAATTTCCATATAAATACAATAATAAATATCTGTATAATTCAAAGACATTGCATTCAGTAAATATGGAGTACATACATTAATGCAAATACACTTTCATTCAATTGTACTAAAAACAACAATCAACCAATAAACAACAGGCCAGTTTGACAGCAATGCCAACATACAATACTTTTTTCCTGTGTACAACATCAAGAAATATCTCTAAAAAAAACAAAAATGTTCAAATAACACTGTCAGGCAAACACAGATTTCACAGAATTAGAAACAATAAAACATGCTCATGTTCAGATTCTATGTCAAATTAATATATATGACTAAACAATAAAAAACTGAGATCGTACTAATACGGGTTTAAACACAGACACAAAGCAGATGAGGGATTGGTCACATGGTAAAGAATGATATTTAAAAACAGCTGTTGAAATATATGTCCTGGTCCTTTCGATTTATAAGTAAAATACTTTTTAAACTAGTTTTAGTTTACCAAAACCCAGTAACCAAAACGCCAGATATTACGGTATAATGATAGCATGTTAGGTGTACGAACACAGGGTGCCTGAAGAACAAATTGGAGAAGACTAAAAAAAGAGATGTAATATTTTTTAGTTGGCAAGTTACTTGTTTGTTTTGATGTCAACAGAGATGATGTTGTGAATAAAAACATCACCAGGAAATTCCCTTATTGACAGAGACAGTCTTGCGTAGGAGCTGAGCTTAATGATCACATGCAGATACTGAGAAAGGTAGAGCACCCGTAAAACCTCTGAACAATGGTTTCCAATGAACCAGTACCTTGACTTGTGACTCAATGGTCATTTCTAATAAAGTTCTGGAGTTAAAGCCGCAAAAAGTAAAGTGGACACAAAAACACACACAAAAAAGTGTGTGTGTGTGTGTGTGTGTGTGTGTGTGTGTGTGTGTGTGTGTGTGTGTGTGTGTCTGTGTGTCTGTGTGTTTGGGGGTGGGGGAATAAATAGGCACCATAATAATTTAGCTGATGTGTTCTTGCGTTTTTATTTGATTATTTTACCACAAAGACTTCTGTCTATTCTTCCAGCACTATGTCCCAAAAGCCTGTAATATAAGAAAATAATCTTTCACTTTGAATATTCTGGATTTTCCACTCATACTGCTATGGCTTTATAATTTACTCAACTAATTTTACCATTTGTGACTTGCAGTTGAGCAGTGAATCCTACAGATGTGGCCAAAGTTAAAGGTGTTCCCCTGCCTGATTCTCTTCATGCGACATGGTGAGCTGCTTCTGGGGTGCTCTACGATGTCGAGGAACAGTTTGGACTTGAGGAAACGTCTGTAGGAATCCTCTTCCATCAAGTGGAAAATCTTTTTCTGGGCCTCCACAAAGCTGGAAGGGCTGGGGTTTTCCAGGTTCCTCCTGGACTCCTCTCGGGTAGCTAAATCCAGATTGACCTTTGGATGTCATTATAGGAAAACATTCTTAGTTAGCTTTATAACAGTTGGGACTCAAATTACATTGATAAATGTGTACTTTACTCAGGGGGCCTCAGAAGTAAGTATATAGTTGTACATGCTGAATCTCGATAGTGACTGGTAACCCAACAGATGTGGATTCTGAAACATTTCTGACACTTTCAGGAGAGAGTGGACAGCAAAAAATAAATAAAAATAGCGAACGGTTGACGCACTTTTGGACACACTACTTCACATTCTCTGTGTAATTTAAAGAGATTATTATACAGCGATATTATACAGTGATATATATATGATTAAGGCTGCATGATAACTAACGGTCACACTGTATTAGCATGATAATACATATACCTCATTTGGGGCATTAGCTTCCACATACTGGTCATAAATCTTCCTGGCTTTAGTGGCAAGATGTTTTGGAGATGTTGTTTTCTTGTACTCCTCACAGGCCATCCAGAATGCAATGTTCTCCTCACTGAATTCAGACTTCAGGAACATTGTAAAAGCTATACAACCAACTGAAAAATAGAAAAAGATTTAATTAGCTATGCTGGTAGAGAATTACATTCTCAAAATGTATTTTAAGCTTTCTTATAACTCTGGGTGACATTTATTATTTCATTTTTGCATTTAAAATTAAAGCAACGACACAGGAGTGTCTGACAACCTGCCAAAATGAAACAGTGAGGGTAGTCAAAATTGCCAATCATGTAGTGCATGTCCAGAGAAGAGGAACAATAAAGCCCAGCCATATGTGACCCATGGACATTGGGTATAGAACCTAGAGAAGCCATTTTATTTATTCTTATAATAAATTGTGTCTGTGCTGCCAGGCACTAACAGACACACTCGTAATAGCACTACTGCTGACCACCCCGCATTTGTTAAATTACTCTAGTTGTAAATTTAATGAATGATCCTTTATCAAAATAGTGGTATAAAACATTGTTCTGGCTTCTTTAGTGTCCCTGGTCCAGTATTTCTATTCTATTTTCACACCCATCAATGGCCTAGTTCAAAAAACAGTACAAAGGAGACATCTAAGATGCTGTGTGGTACATGCTGGAACAATAATGTGTGTGATTATTGCTTTGAAAACCGATTGCCAGCCAACTAAACGTTAGTAATATGGTAAATAATATAACAAAACACTCTCAACTTGTATTACACTCTGATACTGCCCCCTTTTCTGGCAATGTTCTGCAGTGGAGGGGTCCAGATATAAATGCAAGATATAAATGTTTCACAGGTCGTTCTCAACGCAGTCAAGGAAATGTTGAACCATGCGGTTTCCCTGAAGGCTGACAATCCTGCATGCCAAAATAAAATTACTAAAGATCCTACCTCATATATGTCCTTACAAACATCTTTGGGCTTTGCAAAATTCTGCAAACTCTAAACAAACAGTCATCTTGGGAACAGGTAGATCACTTCTGCACCCTACCCATGCCTGTAGCTGAGGGTTTGCGATGGAATAAATTAAAGAACGCCCTACAGGAGAACCAGTCTGATTTCATATGGTTTTGAAAGTACATCATCCCTTTTAATGATTAAGTGCTAATGGAGAAAGTCAAACCTTTCGCCATACAATTATGTCATTATTAGATATAATTTGACTCAAGTTTATCCTTAGTGGAAAATTGCTTACCATGGCTGTTGACCAAGTTGTTGAGAGACTCCCTCCATTTCTTGGCTTCAGCTGGAGGAATTCTAACAATAGCAACAACAAAAAAAGATTAAAAGGAGAACCTTTCTGAAACAATCACAATTCTGTATGGCGTCTGTGTTATCCTGCTTCATGATGCTTTTTTTCTTCCATGTCTCAAATCAAATCCTCCAATCCTAAACTGTCAGGATCACACATGTGTGGCAACACCAGAGCTTTGACTCTTTCCTAAAAGTACAATTCCAGTTTAAGGTGGGATTAAAGGTGGATAAGGGAGATCCTAAATCAACTCAAATTACTAAATAATTCCAATAAAATCCAGGAAATTGATTATTGATATTGATATAAAGTTCACTAGTAAGGTAAATCACTGAAGTGTTTTTGTTTTTTGATGTTTTGAGTTTTGTTAAGTTTTGTTGTTTTGTTTTATTGATTTTTTTACTTATTTCACTCAAAACATTTTCTTTAAAAGAATGGATAATTGCTCGTGTGGGATATTAGATTTATATCACTTTAAATTAAAGTCAAATTTTTCCCTCTAATTGATGGATTTCTTTTACTACCCTTACCTCATGTCAGTCAAGGATTTTTCTGAATTGTAGCCTGGCCTCTGATCAGGATGCAAGTCAGACATATGGAGAAGGAAACCAATCCAGTGCTTCATGTCTTTAGCACTAGGAGAAAACATACATCAAGGGAAGATTTAAATTGTGAAATAGCAATTAACATTTTGTTTTGATTAAGATTTGTCTAGCTACTA
>JAOVYW010045448.1:8877-25373 GCA_025775045.1 Hiodon tergisus
TATGTCAGAAAACCGAACGCTTTGGTCGACTTTATGTCAGAAAACCGAACGCTTTGGTCGACTGTATGTCAGAAAACCGAACGCTTTGGTCGACTGTATGTCAGAAAACAGAACGCTTTGGTCGACTGTATGTCAGAAAACCGAATGCTTTGGTCGACTGTATGTCACAAAACCGGACGCTTTGGTCGACTGTATGTCTGTATGTTCAACGTAATGTTTTATAGCCCCACCTGGCCTCAAGCATCGGTGACAACACATGAAAATACCTTAGCTTACTCTCTGCAATGAATAGAAAATTCCTCTTCATTAAACGTTCCTGCACTTGTCAGCTCCTATTCCAGTCAAATGTAGCCTGGCGCTGTAATTCTGCTGCTTGCGCTCCAAATAAAAATGCAATAATGAAATAAAGAAGACTGAAATTATGCATTCGCTTCACAAACGTGATTGACAGACCAACGAATGAAATGCAGTCTTGAAAAACCCGAAATCCAATTGGAAATCAATCAGTGAATGACACATAAGAAGGGCTTGTGCTCCAGCAGGGTTTTTAAGTGTTTAAATTAAACACTAAAATTTGATTTTTTTCAGATGTGAGTGATCTGTGCCCCACACGTCAGAGAAAGGCCTAGCCTGTGAGGTAGCTCAGAATTCTTGGCAATGCTGGCGAAGCCGGGGGTCAAAGTTCCAGTGAACTTACAAAACCCTAGATCGGATCCTAAACACAACACGTGGGGCGAGTTCTGTTGTCTTTCACGCACCCTACTTATGACCTAATTATGAGTTGGCATTAAAAAAAAAAAAAAAGATTATGAAGATGATAATTCACATTGGATGAACATTAATGAACATTAGATTCCAATCCCTCAGGGTGAGATCTGTGGCATGGAATCCTTCTGGTTCATGTGAGGCACTGAGACGTCGCTGAGAGAATGTCTTCAGTACAAAAAGATTAGAGATAATTTTTCCGTGACCTGACGCTTTACACGATGGAAACAAACACCCTGGCCACACGTTTAGGATTGCAGGCACATTCCGTTTATTGTCATAGCTACTTCACAAATAGCTGCCCTGCTTTTCGCATGGTTCACTTGTGAAAAAGTTCCCTCTAGTAACTTTATTTTGTTTCATTCCTATTTTTATCTATAAATAAATAAATCTAATTAATAAAACAACATCTGAGCATAGAGTCCATGGTTGACGTAAACTGGAGATTAGATTAACTGTTATTTTCGAACAAAATAGACTTAAATAAAAAATAACCTGAAGAGATGACACGTACTTAATTTATGTTTTTACATTACTCTTTTTTAGTCGCATAGAAATCACTTGCCTTTCAGTTTTTTGTCCTGAATATGCGCTTCACAAACCCGTCTCACTAGAAAACCTGTTCTCCTAGCAAACTAAGTTTAATCCACAACATACACCTTCTGTAAATTTGACCGGGTCAGATCAAGCAATGCTCCATCATGCGTTGTAGCGTGCCATGTTCTCCAATAAACTGAATATAACATTGCGTGACCCCCCTAATCGACCTCTGTATATTTATCTTCCTGGGGCTAGCTAGCAAGCGATGTATTGTTTGTCACAATTACCTATCCAATAAAATACATTTTATGTTGGCTAAATACCCATCTTGTAAATCAATATCCGTACTGATGTTTCGGATGGGTGCGTCAGTACAGCTGAGCTCTTCCAACCCACCCGCCTTTGAGCCACATGCTTTTCAATACCCTGCAGGCCATGCAGCCTTTATGAGATGTTCATAGCAAAAGTGAATAATCCCTGCCGTCTGCACGGCCAAATTACACACATACACCTGCAGCCTACAACTACAGTACAATTGTGGTAATATGTGGGGGAAAGGAACACCTCCTAGCTGCAGCCTGCAGCCAGACCCTTCTCAATTTACCAGCACCTGGGAGGCAGAAATTAGTCTCTACTTACAGAGGGCCCATCCGCCCTAAACCTGTGCAGAACAGTACACCAACACTCGTGACTTCTGGTCACGGTCAGCAAATGACACAAGCCAAACTTTAAATCTATAAATTAGTAACTTTACCAATTTAACCTCTGGGAAGAACTGGTTTACGATATTTTTTGCTTTGTCATGGTTTTTATTGACTATTTTTACAATTCAATTCAAATAAAAATGGTTTAATTTGATTTAACTGTCATATTTGATATGATGTTCCCTTTCTGGATCTTTATCAAACCAGCCTAATCTTACAGTTACCTTCAGAGTCACTCAGTGGTACTAATAGATACATTTTGTCTGAAATTTTGTTAACGATATTCGGTTTAAAAACACATTTTGGCACAATTCCCATTCTGTGTTTTATTGTATGCTCATGCGTTCATCAATGCAGTATTGCCTAGCAACTATGAGGATGGCCACCCCAAATGAACTGCCTTTGCAACTATGTTATAAGGAATCCACTGAGACAAAGTTCCAAAGAATTCTTGGCAAAATGTGGAAACACTTTATTTGAAGGGCAGAAAGATTGTTTTCACAGACACTAAAAGTGTTTGCATGAAACATATGTACAATTTCCCTGAAAAACTAAAAATATACATCCCTGTGAAACAAATGAACAGTGTTAATTGGTTCATGGACTTAAATATAATATTTAAAAAAATATACCTATATAATATATAGATTTTTCTTTAAAACTGTTTAAAAATTAGTGCTACAAAAAAGTGATATTAGTGCTACAACTCTGATAAAATATTACAGAAATTATATGTAGAGTTAATGAAACATTTAAACACAAGAACATTTTCAAGTAAGACAGAATAAAAAAGACTTAGAAGTTGAAACATATTTTAGCAGCACTTAGCTCAAAACAAATATGTACAAAGAAGAGTGAGACATTTCACTCTTTTTAAAACCAGAGAAATACCAAATAAATTCATTTAAATGAGCACGTATATAATATTTCCAGTCCTAGTTTCCAATCAGAATATTTCTCAACGTCAGTAGACAAACATGCTACATCTGAGAAACCCTTGATAGACTTTTGGCAGATTGGTTCGAATGATGTCTTTCAGGTTTGATTTCCTCGGCTGCGCGCAGTACCATCTGGACTGTGTCCGGGGAACAGTATGGGAGAATGTCTTCACAATTAGCCAAGCAGCTTACTGAACAAGTTACTGTATTGTACTTTTTTGATGGCCAAAGTGCGCAGGCTTTAACAAACAGTGTCCTTCACCTTAAAAGTCTGCTGTTCTTTTAAAGACAGTACAATATTTGCTGATTGCAGTCTGAAAATATTACTTTCCCCTAATCATGGTGAGAACGCACACAACTATAGTACTGGTCAATGGATCGTTGTCCATTTATTAAGGGTAGAGCACTTCCAGTCAGACACACCTGCTTCTGCTGCTCTGCCATGAGTTAATTCCTTAGCTAGCAAACAATGTTTTGTGCCTTCTGCAACCTAGGAGCCTGCAGTTCCTTTAACGATAGCAAGCCATCTGCAGGAAGTTGAGTACAATGTTCATTGCACTCTCACAATAATACTGCTCCGCATTAATATTTTTTCTGTTTGGCAGCTATTGAGGTTGTAAATGTATAAAACGCTTCCAAATCCTTCTCAAACAGACTTGATAGCTTTGCTTTGGCATGTGTTAAGTCACTGATTTATTTATTTTGAAGGAGCTAAAAAAAGATATTTAGTTATTTTTTAATGTTTTTTTTAAATAATAAATTAATTGAATTTCAGAGCTGGTTTATCACATTGCCATTGTCTTTTCATATTTACAAATTATTTGTTCCTTTTCAGTTTTGTTGATGATGAAAGCCGGGTGATTTAACTGTTGAGTTATGACGGAATCATCTTCCTCGTTGAACTGAAAAACATGCTCCAGATGTAAACAGGTCACCTTTTGTTGAACATTACAAGACACTTACAAGAACATACTGCCAATGTGACGAGCCAAAATACTATATGCCAGTCACTGGCATATTCAGCATTTAGAACAGCTATATCTTACTTCAGGCAAGTGCACACATCCTGGATATCAGCAACATAGCGCTTTAATTCTATGATATACTCTTAAATGCTTTGGCTGGAATTCCTATTTTAGAATCTTCCAGAATTGCACAGAATCAAGAAAATCCATAGTTCTCAAAAACCTTGTTTCCCCTTGCTTCTTATTTTCTTTTGACCTGTTAAACTCTCTGCCTCAGCCATCAGTATCACCATATGATCTTTCTCAAAGCAGAAGAACTGTTTGGAAAAGTTTTGTTTTTACGGGCATTACGTTTTCTGAAGCCATGGATACCACAATACAAATTCCCCACTACTTCGTCCAGATTCAAAATGCTTATAATGGAAAGTCGTTCAGTAAAGGCGTGTCGAGCTGGTGGTAGTGAGCAAAAATAGAACAAAAGATAAGGACCTTCTTATTTTCCGTCAATTACCGGGAACTTTTTGTTTTGAATCTTGTTAGGGTCCCCTTAGTATTGCTGTTGCATTCCCTCGTTAAAAACCCTTTCTCCACATTCACTGTCTTTTAATGTTTTCTATCATTTTTATTTTCTGTGATTTTTTGTGACTTCAACAAAGTATTTCCTGAATAACTTAAAGAGAGTCCTCCCCAGGTTTCCACCAGTGTGTGTGAGTGTGTGTGTATGTGTGTGTGTGTGTGTGAGTGTGTGTGTGTGTGTGTCTTTTCCTGTGTGCAATATATATGATTGTAGATAGTAGGCCTACATATTGAGGTGTATCTATAATTGTTGCAGTCATCCGCAATGCTTATTTTCAATATTCCATTCTCAGGAAATTAAAATGGATATCCATGATATCATCATTTTTATATTTTCCTTTGCAAATCGCTAAACAAATAACTGCACCACAGCCAATTGTTACTGCCTGAACAGATTATTAATTGTTTATATAATTATATAATTGCTTACTAAATTATGATAATATAGTTTACAGATAAGTGCATATATTTTGAAGTTCCTAAACCTTTTTTAAAAATCAATACATTATTGTCAAACAGCAACTCTTGGATAATCAGGGTTTTTTGTGTGTAAAAAAAAACTGTAGCCCATTTTACCAGTCACATGACACTTGTGGTGTGGCCTAAGGCCTCACATTCTGCATAACGACATATCATAAAAATATTTTTTGATTATTTTTTGATGAATATTTACTTCTGACTATTTCATAATTTGCAAATCAAAATCAGCTCTCTTTCTATGTCATTCGCTGCACTACGTATTATGGGCACCAGTGATATTACATTGAATCACATGGGATGCTTTGTAATGTTTTCTATTATGTTTAAACAATTATAAATGGAACACAGCATGTGCGACAGGATGCCAAACCAGCCCTGCTGGCTTCAATCCCTGACCTGTGACAATGGACAAACAGACAGCACAAACAGAACAAAGGTCTCAGTTTTATCTAGCATTTCAGAATTGCCTCAGTGTTTTCCATAAGCACGTCTATCTCTGTGAGACAGAGTCAGCTAACAGCACAAATTGTACTGCAGTCATATCACAGCAGCCATATTAAACCTCAACTCTTGAACATTTCGACTGGCTCTGTAATAATAGGTATGATGCAACCGACTGAAATTCACAACGAGGGGACTCGTCAGCAATGCACGGAGAAATTTCCCTCGTAGTTAAATGAGGATGTCCCCTTACAATGATGGTCCTGACGTGACGTGGCTCAAATTCACAAAGGCTGTCACTAATTCACTTTCGCAAAGCAACTACAGCTGCAAGCTCTTCAACACACTGCAGCACTACATTTTTGTTCCATAACCATAATGTAAACACTTCCCTTTACTTACTAAAAACTTAATACTCAACAAACAAGCACACGTCTGTATAATACAAAATATTAATCAGATTTAAATGTATATTTTAACAGGAAGCTTAACAGTAGAAGTGAGTGGTTAAAAAGAGAAAACGGTCTCAGAATTCTTTTTTCCATGATTGGTTTTTGACAGACAGCTTAATGGATTTCTATATAAAATATGGAGAGGTTAAGGAGCAGTGGTTCTTTGAAGTATTTTTAGTTTATGATTATATTTTCACTTGTATGCCCGATCCGAGAGTGGCCTGAGACATGGACGCAGGGGGACGGTTTTTGTCTTTTATAAGGCTTTTTTACAACACAAATGCAGAAAACACAACAAAAGGACTAAACTTAATTACTCTTGATAAATTGTAAAATCCCCCTTTCTGGGGAAAAAGTAAATAATTTAAATATTTTACATTTCTTTTCAATTGCAAGAACCTGAGCGTGGTGTAATTAGCCATACCACACTATGAATAATGAATATGACTTCATAATGAAGTCCTGACTGTGGGTGTGCCTCCACAACTTGCCTGTCAGTTAGGGCGATCCTGGGTGTTTCCCCAGGGCTTGAGGGCGTGGCTCCAGGCAGAGTGCCATAGTCAACAAACTCACTTTGGTATTTAAAGTTACTTAATAACAAAATATCCAGACAGACACTAGACATGAAGCCCTGTGGGGAATGCTAATGCTTAACTCAGGAAATTTAAAGGAAATCCTATCCAATCAGTGTAAAGTATTTCATTAATTTTTTTTTAATTCACATTTTTTTAATCAACTGAGCATTCTGTCCACCACAGCAACACTCCCCAGGCAAGACGAGTTGCTCCGGCAGTAGGGGATTGCCAAGCTGAAGAATTTGACGCGTAGACTGGTTTAGCATATAATAAACTGTACCCTTGGCAAATAAATCGCAAATGAAATCATCTTGGAAGTATGAGGGCCGGCTCTACAATCCTGCATGCCAGATAAGACAATTCTCCGTCCCACAGAGCCAGGGTTTTTTTGTGTGGAAGATTCTGGAAGAACTGAGTCTTTTAACTTTTAGCTGCCTTTCCACTTAGTTGATTAGTCATAACTCATTACTGTATTGTTCCCCACAGCTAATGCTGTTACGTCACATTCGACAGAGTATTTTGGAGGCCTGAAAAAAACAAACAAAGGAAAATATTGTGATAAGTGAATAGTGAATTGCCGAGGAGCTCAGGCATACTGAGGAGGTGGTGTTGAATAGTATAGTCTCTAAAACGCTCCTATGGTAACTAATGCATGTCCCCCCAGCACACATAAAGACGGAATGTACAGATTCAGTCTTTACCAATGTTTCAATCTTTCCTATAAGCTTTTGACTCATAAAACACTTTTTGAACATAAAACACTCAGTTTTTGTGAAAAGCTACAGCATGGATACAATATTGTGCTTCTCTACTGAAATCTCCCTGAACTCATCTGTAACACAGAGTGGTGAGTCCATTCTCCATGAGTATGAAACACATGGACTTTAGCAATGGTGGCACATACTAAATGCCCTGAAAATAATTTCAAATGTGCATCGCGTTTGCAATTTATTGAAATGGTGAAGAGGTGAGAGTCCTTTGATAAAGTCATGGAAACCGGCAATGATGGGATGTCATTATATAGAAGAGTACAGGGCTCTTTTAGCATTTAAAAAAAAGCGTGCTGAGCCTTCTGAGTAGCTCAGTCGATAAAGACACTAACAAAAATAATGGACAATTCCAAATTATTAAAAAATAATACATGTCTTGTCTTACCAGGAACAGGGCAATAGTTCTGCACAAGACACTGCTAACTAACAACGCATTCATCTTACTATTACTTCATTTGTTACCTTAGAAAATTTAAAAGCACTTTGACCCAGGTCAGGGTTTATTTATTAACTTCACACTCTGTGGGCAATTCTATTGTTACTCTTACTTCAATCATTTTGTTCATTAAACAATTTTTAAACAAAAGGTTCTCTGATCTGGACGCTTTTATGTGATGCAAAATTATCTTAATCTGATTCCATAAAAATTCAAAGGGTCTCTCTCTCTCTCTCTCTCTCTCTCTCTCTCTCTCTCTCTCCCCGCTTTACTCAGTTCCTTCAATTTTTGGACGCTGACTCCGCCCACTCATCACCCATTGGCCCATGGATATCCACTCTCATTCACACACACACGCAAAACGGACACACGGGCAGGCTGTTAGGGAGAGATTAGCCAGGAAACATTATGTGTACAGTATACAGTTCGTAGTGTTTGTCCCGCTGTTGCTATATATTAAGATTATATTGTGAAAAGACCTCGAAAGATGCCTTCCGGCAATATTACAACGAAGTTCCGTTCTCCCTCCGTCCAATAATAGAGCCCTGCCAAGGCAGCCTCCGCGGTCAGCCAATTGCCGACCCCTGTAGTATGGAAATGAATGATTTATTGCGCGTGGACACACACAGATTAAAGCGCCTGCAAGCCTGTAGTTACAACATGCCCATTTATGATTCGCGATTAATTTATATTGCTATCGATAGCAAGTTTGGCAAATTTTACTATCATATCTATAGCTAAATACACTAGTTTTCATGTTCTACAAAATGCTCGTATTGCTTCTCGCGAGCAGCTCAGGGAGTAGATTAGGCCCGCTAACTATCTGTAGCATGTCACATGGTTATATGTATCACAAAAATACATATAACCATCGATTGGAAACTGATAATAGTAAGTGTATGGTTGGCATTGCTTAGTTATTATTAACATTATACCGGTATTGAAGGTGTTCACTTAACCTTCGACAGTATCTTCAAATATCTTCATCTTCAAGAGTCTTCAAATAGCTGATTGAAAAGCGCAGAACAACAAACAAGATTGAACAAGGAGGGATAGAATTATATAGCCTAGCCTTTGTGGCTATATAATTCCAATTTCTACATAAAGGTTTTAAGATCTGAGGCAGGGAGGAGACTGAAGTCCAGGGGCACCGAAGTCAGACTCAATTATGAGCCTCAGCACACTGAAAAACTGACTCACAATGAATAATCAGTTTTATTCTCATCGTCATGTGAGGAAATCGACGGGCCAAACTGGTTCTGCATAGACGTAAACAACAGCCCCTGAACAACTATGGGCAATACACAACGTTGCTCAATAAATGAACATTTTGACATGGCAATATGCAATTATTATAAAGAGGGTAGACAAGGGAATACATAGGAGAGGCACATATCTTTACTTGGCGACGACTTAAAGTTTTCAGACATTTCGAGTAAATCTTCCGCAAGCTTTATTGTGTTTTATCTGTGGTAGGGCGTCTGGATTTGGCGTAGAGGAGAAAGAACATTTTAAAAATCGGTACACACAACATTGTTCTGATGTACATTTTACATTTTTGTGGGACTCAAGTGCTACTGGGTTGTTTGCTTCACTGCTGGAAGTGAAGTCTACAGCATTAGTCCAGTTACTTCACACAGTCACTCCAGTGGTAGTTCGTTTGGCCTTTTTTAATAATGTCAGGTCACATTTAGGACAACTCTCGCATATATACAGTTCTAATCTCTATAGGAATGCGTTTCCAGGCACATTTACATAGAAAATAGATTAGATTATTCTAAGCAGCATTTTTTGTTTGGAAAACGTACAACATACAATTTCATTTAAAGATAAAATATCTACAAGTGCTTATCATTACAAAAATACATCATATCGTTCATCGCAGCACAATGACGTTTCAAGGATTATTCAGTCTAAACATTTTCTCAACTACCATGGGGTTTCAAAGTAGTTTTACTCGTCATTATAAACACCATTTAAAAGACACCTTAAACAAAGAAAAGCACGTTTGTGAAATGGTTATTACAGGAGACTGACAGTTCCTTAGGTTCTGCTGGAAAGCACGGGCACATATACATGAAGTGAGGATGTACACTAATGAACAGTTTCAATGCTGAAAATCTGTTTAATTGCGGCGATGTGACGCAGACCTTCTATGGGCCCACCTTAAACCGCCATCCGTACTGGAGTTCTCGCAAGGAGGTTTTTGACACAAGCTACTGAAGATACTCTTACACATCTGGGTATGCATTTACCACATCTGTCCACAAACTTAATGCCAAAATCCACATGGAAGCGAGGAGTGAAAACCTCCATAGGAAACTTCACTTTTGAAAATAATGAATTTCAAAGGGAAACCCTAAGCCTCACACAAAGTTCTCCAGTTATCAGTCTTAGTATCTGTATCTCACTGTTCAGACTCCTTTAGGTCTTATAAACCCTGAAGTTGAAAATATTAAGATGGCCTGTATCTGCTTCGTCTGTGTTATGACGGCAATGTAAGAATCAATATGGCTCAACTTCACCCTTCAGCTGCACATTAAAAAATGTGTACAACTAACGTGTCTTACATTGCGTGCCTAACATGGTTCCTATATGCGCACTTTAAAAAAGCTAATTATGTCCCAATTTAATAGTTGTTAAACATCAAATACGACTTATTTGACACATTCCAGTATTTGTTTTTCTTTAAATAATGTACCTATATATAACTTTGAGTATAGTTTAAAAAATACTGCTGACACGTTTACACTACAGCTAGAGTGGAAAAATAACAGTGGTATCTCTTTAAAAACATTCTCAGACGGAGATTAGGTTAATTAAAAACAGACGTCACCCGATGAAATCTAGGCAAATATAGATCACTCCTCCAGTCACCGACGCCAAGGGAAACTGTCCACAAAAAAAAAAAAAAACGTTTCACATTCGCATCCGTCTGACTAAAACCCATCAATATCACTCTGGCCGGTGCCAAGAAAGCCATTACCAGTTCATGAGATTGTCAAGAGAAGCTGCCTGGGTAATCATATTGCAGTCTGGCTGGGGAGGAGAGCAGAGCTGTTCTTTGAACCCTCGTTTCGCTTAGCCAGACAGTGGGCCGAGATTCAAGGAGTGTATATCTGACTGATGAGCTAACGGTGCAGGCTCTAAAATTGCGGTTTCTGGGTTACAGAAGCTTTGTGAAGGAAAATCCAGGCCCGCCGCCCTTAGTACGCTAAGGTAGTTCTGGACTGGCGGGTGCAGGACAGAGGCCCATCACACTTTCAGCCCCTGTGGAAAATCTTCTCATGAAGCACACCCTTCTAATTATTTCTCTATAAGGAGAGAGGCCCCCTTTTCTCCATTATAAGGTCGCCAAAGTGAGGTCGAATGGATTCAACTTTCACAAAGATGACAAAAAAACCCCCCCAGACATAAAACCGATCTACATACCCTCAACATGTGGCTATGGGCGTCAAACCAGACGTACAAACCTCCGGCATTGACAAATACGCCGTGCGGACCAGCTTTTTAAAACATGAATTTACCATCTAAACGCATACAACCCAACCAGCATCATTAATCTGTCCCTCTTTCTAGTCCTGTGAAAAACAACATCGGAATGGAATGAAACGATGTAGCTTATATGTATAGATCCATTGCCGGCCAGAGAAACTCCTGGTTTCCTTTTTCTTAATCGATATGTACCGACGGCAAGGTCTGAGAGTGCAAAAGTAATTGGAATTGTTTATGGTGCTGAGCCAATGGGTTGGTGGGAAGAGAGGGAGCCACAGGTCAGGTCTGCCCAGGCTTGTCAAACACAGGCTGGCTCCCACAGACCCACTGCCTGTGGAGACAGGCTTGTAAAGGCCTCCACCCACGGACCAACATGAGCCCATCGCTGCAGAGTGGGGAATCACAGGGAATTCTAAGAATGGGAAGGAAAATAGCTATGTTTGGATACACACGTGTGGCCTAAGATAATTGTCACCCTGCCTTGGGTTCCTTGGGTTGGTGTGACAATATTTAAAATGGGGCTGCTCTGAAGTTTAGAGCACAGCATTGATACATGTTAAGGCTTCTGTAATATGCATATAATAATGCATAGAGACATAGTATAATGTGAAGAAATGTCAAATTCTACAAATATTAAATAAAGTTTGGAACTAAGCTCCACATTGTATCACTGCCTATATAACACAACCTGCTCATAATAAATGACTTGGGGAAATACAGTTGTTGAATCTATATTGCCGCATTTAAAACTTGCTACTGTCCTATATTTTTTTTATGGAAATGGAACTGAAATTATTAGAATGACTCAAAAGGCTTCTGAATAACTAATATCTAAGCACATTTCAGGAATAACTCATTTGATGTGATTATTCAGAGGACACCATTTGATCTTCCATCTGCGTGGTATGCCAGCGTTTGACTGGAAAAGGTGCATCTCCTGACAGGTGTTCCAAGCTTGGGAGGAATGGGACAGGAGTATATTCACTGGCTGTGGCCATGAAAACGAGAGTTTCCTCTACTAGCATTTGATGCCACGCCTCGTTTTTCTCTGTGGGAGGAAGTGACAGTAAAAGGGCGAGGGGGAACGTGAAGGTGAGGCACGTAAGGACAAGCGACTGCATGCATATGGGGGGGGGGGGGACGCCTGGGAGGGGTGTCCAGGCTGCCAGGCGGATCCATTCATTGTGCGTTCTGTCGATGGGCTGAAGTTAGTGCAGACGTCACCAAGCAAGGTCTCTCTCAGCTTAGCCAAAGTCGATTCGTGGACGATATTCTAGTACCATTGGGTAGGCCTGAGGAGAAGACAGAAACCACATCTGTATTACTTCAAATCAATGCTAGCCCTGTACCAGTATTGGTTTTTCTATAATTTGCTTTAATGTTAGGTGATAAACCACTTATTTACTTTCTGTGACAATAAAATCTCTCGGTAGCCTACTTGAAATCCAAAATACTTATGCACATCACTGCAGGGTTGTTTTTGGTGCTATTGACGGTGCCACTGGAGCATTAATCAGGTAATCAGTTGCTAGGCGGAGCCAATGAGATCTGTGCCATCCTTCTGTCTACCTCTCATGGATAACGATCATAATTATCATCAATCATCTCGATCCCAATCATCATACCGTAACGCCGCTTTTAAACTGCGCAGAGATCAACCTGCTCAACGGTTACATGTGCCTCAGTGGAAAAGGTGGGGCGCAAGTTTTTCGACAGCCCCGTGCGTATCAGCTTGCAGCAGCGCCAGTCTGACAACAGAGAGGGTTATAAGGGAACATCTGCAGTTCACGCAGGTGAGAGGCACGGCCCCACTGCACCGGCAGACACAGCCGAGAAAGGGCTTCTATTTTTAGGTGGCATGGCACAGGCAACATTTACGCACACAAGGAACGAGGAGCTCCATGGGCCTGCATGACCCACTTCCCGCCCTTTCTGTCCAGAAGCAGGGAATTCGCTTTCACTTCAGAGAGCGAGACTCAAATTTAGTGGCTTTTATCACTATACAATAAATTCTGCGGCCTTTCCCAGTCAAAGCGGCAGTAGATTTTTTTGTCACCTCTCAATATTGAGCGCACCACCGATAACAGGAGCCTCGCCTGGTTTTAAAAGACCTCTTACCTGTTTTCCGGAGCAGTGAAATTCACTTAGCAAGAAGTGAGGGAAAATAACCGGCGGTAAATATTCTGACAGACAACATGACAGCTACTGTGATGGAAATATGACTGTCTGGCTATGACTGTCGCAGGGTGATCCGTTACATATGAAGCGAAACGGATCAAATGAGTAGTTCCTTTTGAATATGTCGAATATTTAGAATGTTCAATGCAATGTTTAAATGTCTGTAAAAACAATTTTTAGTGATCACATGAAATACAAAAAAGGAAAAATGAGGAGCTTTGTTAAATAGTTCATTTGTAGTCACTGCAACCTCAAGCTTGTCCAAACCGCTCATTTTATTTATTTATTTATTTGATCATATATTTGCTTAATATAGCGCATATGGGGTTTCTATTACTGCTAGAATTTCAACACAAAGAATGATTACATGAGTATGACTAAATCGGAATAGGCTCTTTGTCACCCTTACTTTAAATTGACTGCTTAAAATAAGCATTTTTAAGTTGATCTAGCGTTGTGTCCACAGGGCAGGGGAAGACAGAGATCGTGTGCGGAGCTGCTAACTGGGCCCATCGTTAAGGCGCAATATTTGGAATGCTGACAAGCGCCTGCAGTCTACACCATGGTGGAATGGGAGACTGTCAGGTGATGAGCCAACAGACGCCTCCACCACCCCAGCTATGGCAGCTGTCCAAAGTCTTCAAGGGCTTTCTTCACCTGTCTCCGTAGGGTCCATGCTGAACTTCAAGATCAGCTTCCCCTCCTAACGTCGCCTAACCGGATACTGCTTTAAACTGCCAGCCACAACGCTGGATTTAGCCCTACGCTTAGCCAGAAAAAGCTCTCTGTGTCAAGTTGAATTGTGAAGTTTACCAAGCAAAATGCTAGGTGAAGTTCAGCGTTTGACATACCAAAACAAAACGCATCAGTTTTAGGTTGAAAAAAAAAAGAAAGTAGTATTTTATCCCCATTTTCCTTCACTATTGATTTTCTTCAGTTGATAAAAAATGTAGATACACTTCCCCTAAATGATTAAAATTTTGCTATATATTGCTTTTAAATGCATTTGACAACCTGGTTGTCGTGTTCAATGGCTTCCTCTCAATTACTCACAATTAATATTCAATGTACACCATCAGTTTCCCCCCCCTCCTGCATCACATAGGATGGACCATTCAGGAAGGACTCAGGAAAAGATACATCTGCTTTCAGACAGCTATTTGTACGCTTAAAGAAGTATCACTTGGCAAAAGAAGTTCATTCTTCTTTGTCTCACAAAAGGCAGACAATTTCACAGCTGGTCGGGCTGGAGCTCTAAATTGGGGTGGTGAGCCCGTGGAGACAGCAAGGCCGGGCAAAACTGGGCCTTCAAAGAGTCCCACACACAGCCCCGCAGACCTCCGGTAAGCACCTTGTTACGGCTCGTACTAACAAACAAAACAAAAAAATCGATCAAAGGATTCAAGAGAAAGACAGCGTTTCAGGGCACAACTTTCTTTAAAAAAAATGTTTTTCTCTTTGTTAAAGGAAACTCGGCCTGCGCCTGGTGAGCCAAAATTCCCCATCGTCGGCTCCCGTAAAGCGATGCTTATGACTCAACAGATTATACGGCTGCCCTAAACTGAGCTTTTCCTTTTCTTTTTCTTAGCCTTCCAGATTATGGTAGCGTCTCCTGAGTGGCGGTGGCAGTTCAGGGCGCTAACTAGTTAATCAGCTTAAAGCCAAGCGCTGTCTCATGAGTAGTAGGAGCCCAAGTAGTGGCAGATCTCAGCAAAGCTTGATCCCAAGTGATGAGAGAAAGGTACAGCGCTTTAAAAAAAATAAAATAATGAGGAAGATGAGGGACGAAGGAGGGGAGTACGGCGAATATTCAGGAGAGCTTACATTTTCCCCCCGAAGTCTCCACCTGGTCATGTAGATGAACTCCATAGTGTGGTCCTTCCCCATGATCTCGCCGTTGCATAGAACGTCCAGCTGTGGAGGGGGGAGAGCATCGAGGCGGTTGTGAGGAGCGAGAACGCTGTCGGGACGATGAGTTTGCAGGTTTGGCAGGTTCAAGGCGGTAAAGCCTTCCTCGGCATCAGCCCAGTGGAGGGCATGACGAAACGGGGAGCCCCCTTCCCCCATTCCCACACAGGGGCAGGACACTGCAGCAGAGTGTTGTCGCAGTGTAACACGTTGCTAGAGGGAGGGTTGACATGAGATAGCTCTGCCGCGGCAGATTGCTAGCATACGGAACACGACGCGAACTGAACAAACACATAGCGTGGCTATACGTTCCGAGCAAGGAGAAACAGGAACACACCGCAGAGATCAGCGAGGGGAAATAATGGGAGGGCACTGTAAACGGGGCATTGCTCCAAGCAGAGCTGGAACCTTGTTCTTCTCAACCCTTTCTGTAGCTTACCTCATAAGAACTTGGAAGCTTTAACTTCAAGCTAAGAAACTTCTTAATTGTCCCGACGGTCACCCGAGTCGAGCAGCGGATGAATTTCTTCATTAAGCCCTGCAGGAGGTATTGAAGCATGATAACACAAATTCAGAGATCTTACACATAAACTCTCATTTGCATTTCTCCAAAGATATTTAATCTCCAGATGTATGATTTCATGTTTTATTAAAGAAATGTAAAATCCCCCAGTCGGCAAAGTACAGTATTTACTTTCCGATTCATAGTACATCATGGGCCTGTTTGATTTCTTAATTATAAACCAAGATAATAACTGGTACCCCAATTATAAGTTCCAACAACAGTATAGTGAGAATGGCTGACTATTAGCAGAGAGGAACCCTCCTGAGCTGATAATTGTCCCTCTTAGGCTGAGATGTCCCTGCATCCCTGAGCCAATGGTCTTAGCTGAAGGACGTCCTGAAATTTACATTGGGTGGTGAGGTCCACAGTACAGCAAATGAGAACTAAGAGATTTCAATCAGTTTAGATAGGTTTGGTACTGTGCTCTACCATGACACTGGAAAACTGGCAAATGTAAGATTTTTTTCTTGTTTGATTACTGAATATTACTTGACACACCTGGATAATCAGTGGTAAACATTCTGATAATGGACCACGTCCATCCGAATAACCCATTTTACAGGCAGGAATAATGAGGCACATTATTTACCTGAACTATGGCCTGAGAAGGCGATATTGTAAACGAGGAAAAATAAGACAGGCGAAGGGAACCACATTTTCAGGCTCCAGCCAGTGGAGGAGATGAGAGCAGATAGCTAAGGTGGGTTC
>JAOVYW010045458.1:0-16346 GCA_025775045.1 Hiodon tergisus
ACCCTGCCTTTTCTCTGTGGTCTGGCGTCCTGTGGGTGGTGTAGAGGACGTCCCAGTCCCAGGTAAACACCAGCACCCTGCCTTTTCTCCGTGGTCTGGCGTCCTGTGGGTGGTGTAGAGGACGTCCCAGTCCCAGGTAAACACCAGCACCCTGCCTTTTCACCGTGGTCTGTCGTCCTGTGGGTGGTGTAGAGGACGTCCCAGTCCCATGTAAACACCAGCACCCTGCCTTTTCTCTGTGGTCTGGCGTCCTGTGGGTGGTGTAGAGGACGTCCCAGTCCCAGGTAAACACCAGCACCATGCCTTTCCAAGTAATCCCAAGTTTAATCTAAATAAAAATTTTAACAAATCCAATGTGTTCAATAATAAGGCAAATGCTTTCGCTGTCTTCATTACAGTTATATTTCTTTGTATTGTTCTAGCTTTAGTTTTGATTTCCACCATGAAAGTTTAGTTTTGACTAAGAAAAAGTGGGTTTGGGTAAATTCTGACAAGCTTTACAAACAGATACTATTAGACTTTGGACAAACATAAAAGAAGCTTTCATTTGGAGAAGTCACTTGTACACTAACTGCTGTGAAGATACTCAAAAACAGAGCAGATGGGTTTTTGGGGGGCCGTTCTCGAAATGAGGGCTTTTATTTTTAGAAGACAGTGGAGCTGTTGTCGAAGCTGGCGTCTCTTCTCCGACACTCGCTGGATGTGAGCCCTGCGTTTGTTGGACGCGCCGCACAATTCCTCCCAATAAAAGCCACGTAATCGCCAGCTGAAAACTGACAAAGCGACAGAGCTCACCCTAATTAGCGCCTTGCTCACATTCGAAGTTCGATACCGTGCCATCCAGGATAATTATTGCCTGTCGCGTTGAGATATAATAGCCTGTTGTCTTAAGACAAAAAGCTGCCAGATTGTGTAATTTACGGGATGGGAGTTCTGAGTGAGATCAACAGTAGAAAGCTTTGGTGGAAATGAAAGCAGACGCTACTGCTTCTGTTTTAATATTTAATTATGACGAACCGAGGCTACAGATCCTCACAAATTGCTGGAATACATTTTTTTCCCCCATTGTTTTTAGAACACAAAAGTGTTTAAAGAAAAAAAAATTGTAACTTCTGCATCAAGCTTCCCATTTGTACAATTTATTCCAACGAGTAAAATTTATTATAATAGCCGTGAATTATCGTCCTCTTCCTTTCGAATTAAGTAACTTTGGGGTTTTGGGTTTTCTCCCGCCAGACACCATTCATTGCCACGATTTGCCATCAACAATCGACTTGGCAGTCAACTTGAAGGACTTGGTTCTGAAGGTTCTCATTGGTCCCAAATTGCTAGGAGAGACTGTGCCAAATAGAGAAATTTGTATCGGGCCCAAATTATTTAAATGTGGCCCTTCCCAGTTAACCTGCTGTAGTAATAGTAGCAGGAGTCTTCTGGAGATAAGCGAAGGATCTGGTCAATACAGGACTCCACTTTTTCATGTGTTCCCCTCCCAGATGGATTTCCTTCTGATGGGACTACGTTTCCGTTGATCAGTCAGAAATGCCATTAAGTCTTCAGACCACCGTAGTCAGACAAGAGGATTCAAAACTGGTTTCACAATTGCTACACAGCAGTTCACAGCCAGGCTTTTAAAATGATTCACCCGTGTCTGGCAATGTGCGCCACAAAAATCTTGAGCAGCGGTTTCTGAATGGCAGAGAATCATATTTTCTATGACACGATTTTATTTAATCATCTTTTTAGGAGCAGGTTAAGAGGTTCTTGCACATTATGAAATGTTGCCCTGGCACTTTTATTCTAGAAGTTGATTAGGCGCAATTAGTGGGGCAGGTTGGCCCTTCACTGTGATCCAACTGTCTGAAGTGTAGCTACTGTCTGCACTTGTGGCCGTCAGCTCAAACAGCGTCTTAATAAGAGCCCGGGAAATGGAAATTATTTCACCTCCGGCCCAGCCAGAGCCTTGATTGAAGTACGCACCTGAGCTTAAACAAGAAGTGAAGACTCCTGTGGCCACGGAAGAGAGCGGTTGCCTGGACGATAAGATGAACCGAAATCAATTGTGGTTCCAGTCAGCTGTTTTCCACCGTTAGAATCCTGGACAAGATACCTTAAATGCCCTGTGTTAGGTGGTGCGTGGCTTCCCACGTTTTTAACGTTTGAACTGGGAAGGAGTTTTGATTTAGAAATGCAGGATGGTCCCCAAATTCCACAATCATCCCTCCTACCCATTATGAATTCAGTGCTTGCTGAGTTCTTTACAGTGCAACTCTCTTCCTGAGAGTGGCAGAATTAATTACTGCGGGTCTGTTATCTTAATTAAATCTTTTCATGCCGCAGATTTTACTCAATGGAGCCGAAAATCTCCCTCATCTTTTTGGTGCCAAGGTTGGAGCAGTATTGTGGTATCAAAGGTAGACTAAATTTGGGTACCTTGCAGGTTTGTGTCTACTTAGCATGCAGGGAGATTAACTCAGCAAGCATCTTAGTGGATCCTTTCTGACCTGCTCTTATTTAGGAGGTTTTGACATTATTTGGACCAAGTACGACGTTATCCATGTAGCGGCTTATCTTGGTACACTCTCAAACGTATGGTGAAGTGATTTCACTCAAATGAAGTGATGTAATTTAATCTGTAATAAGGCTATGGTCATGCCAACCTCCTCCTGCATAGCTCTTTTCGCCTATGAGTGTTTCCTGAAAAAAACCCTACTATAAATAAAAAATGATGAAGCAGGCCGGCCAGTGACTTTTATAGCAGGTGGGATAGATGTCCGTGACTATTTCTGCAGGTTGTATGGATGTCTGTGACTACTTTAGCAGACGGGATTGATGTCAGTGACTATTTTAGCAGACGGGATTGATGTCAGTGACTATTTCAGCAGGTTGTATAGATGTCAAGGACTATTTCAGCAGGTGGGATTGATGTCAGTGACTGTTTCAGCAGGCGGGATTGATGTCAGTGACTATTTCAGCAGGCGGGATTGATGTCAGTGACTATTTCAGCTGGTGGAAATGCATGTAGCTTCATTCCCAGGAAAACTGTGGTGTTGAAAACGGTGATATTCAACAAAAACATCATATAAGCATATAAGCTTCTACAGCATAGAGCACGACAAACCCCAACAGTTTAACGATGCATTCAAGTCAACGGGTAGAGGCCTACGTGATGCGGGTGACATTTACGTGTGTGGCAGAAAAGAAGTTCCAAAAAGGTGGAAGTCCGAGTTGCGGGGACATTTTCCCGTCTGGAGCTCAGCTGGGCGTGGCAGATAAAGGAGAGACGTGGCTGGGCGTGGCTCTAGGAGAGACGATGTGGGAAGGACAGGAAGTGAGGTTGCCACTGCAGGTGTCCGTGGTCATCCCCAGTCGCTCGACACGAGCGCTACGTGCTCCGGCGCAGAAATCAATCTCAGCGCCTCTGCCTGACATCTTTGTCATCGGCAGGCATCCCTCAGTAAAGACAAGCAGGCTTCACGTCTCCGGAGGCTGCTCGCACGCCGAGATTCGCAGCCGAATCTGCAGAAATAATTCCCCTGAACCGGCGCTGGGAACGAATACCAAAACGAGTGCGCGATCGACTTTGTAGTCAGTTGGCTTCTGAGGTTGTCGTTGCTTGTTAATGTAGTCGTTGGTTGTTTTAGAAACCTGCCTATGGATTGTTTGCTTCTGTGTGCGTCTGAGAGTGTTTGTTTTATTTTAATTGAGTACAGCCTTCAGTTTTTTGGGTATTTTTTTTTTTTTTTGCAAGTGCTGTTTGGTCTTTCAGAGCCCGCCTGGGTGCTTGCATCCAGAATATTTGGGTTGTGCCAAAACTCTGTGGGATAAAACACTATGGCTCACTGCCAGTCGACTCGCTGTCTGTTGACATCGCTCTACTTCAGGAGCTGACCCGATGTGAGTGGGATATCCTCACTGCACTGAACGCTGTGCCTCCTTTTCCCCAAACACTGAGGGGAAGTTGTCTTTTTATGGCCGTCTATCGCGTACCCCCAGGAAGAGTTCAGGGTGAATGAGCATCTGGTGTGGAATGCCTTGCTCTCCCGTGTGTTTCCATGCTATAACACTGTGGGTGAGAGAGTTTTATAAATAAAAAAATAGGGCGCAAATATATCTTTGGTCGTCATTATAGTAACCTACATCTCAGGACTATTCATAACTTGTGTGTGTGATCTAGCAAATAGCACAAGGTGTAAATGTGTCTGCGTGTGTGTGTGTGCATGTGCGAACGTGTGTGTGTGTGTATGTGTGTGTGCATATTGTATGCACGTGTGCCCGAGTGCCAGCGTGTGCTTGTGCGTGTGCGTGTGCGTGTGCGTGTGCGTGTGCGTGTGCGTGTGCGTGTGCATGTGCGTGTTTCCCCAGCTCTGCCCCAGGGACCCATGCTCCACCTTAATGGGCTGTTTGACATGTGTGCTGTGTGAAGCTGCACATTATTATGACAAGGTGTTTAAGCCGGGAAAGGAAGAGTTACAGCCAAGGTTCCATTGACACCATTTTACAGAGGGTGGGCTTTGGGGAAAATCCAGACGGCAGCTGTGTGAATATATATTTCATTTATAATTCAATCTATCCCACCAGAAAATATTTATACATTGAAAGAAGTGGTTGGTTTTTGCTGATATATTGGTGTTTGAAACAGAATGAACCCCTCAAGGGTTGAACCTTCAAATCTGGAAATGGAAGGCATAGCAACTGCATCAGGTCTCGTGACTTGTAGGTTGCTTTGGTTGTTAATAAAATCTTGGTTGATTTTAAGAACTGTAGGCTATTCACGCATAGAATAGCACATGACTGGTGAGATCCCATTAATTTGTCAGGCCTCTTTTAACTCCCCAAGAACTTTGCGCAGCTTGCGTTGTTGTCATTTCTGTCTGAACCGAAGTTTTTGAACTCTCCTGGTTAAAACTTTGTGAAAATGAGGGTACTGAACTGAGCGGAAGGAGCTTTGGCGGTTTAATGATATACCTTGTGTTCCCTAATTGCAAGGGACCAGATAGGAGCTGTTTTGTATGCAGACGACTGAGCGTCACTCTGGAGAACCTCGCATCTGCCTGCATTTGCATAATGAAAGCCATTGTTGGTGTCATAAGAAGAGGAGCCAAGCAGCTGGAAAGGTGGAAAAGTGGGAAGCAAATTTTAACAACCTCCGCTGAATTTAAACGCTCCTGGAGGACAAAAACAAAGCCGTCTTTCCCATCCGTCAGATGGCCGCTGTCCGTGTAATGGATGCCCAAGCGACCCGCTGATCCGAACCGCGATGTCGGATAGGATTTCCTGCACGGACCAGGACGGCGATTGAGTCCCGAGGAGCTCCTGCAGGTCGGTGACCCCCCCAAAGAGGGCTGTCAGGCCATTTTTCATGTTCTTGGTGACGACTGGCCCAGGGTCCCTTTAGGGGCAGTAGCGGGGATGGGAGACCAGCCAACCGCTCGTGTCCCGTTTGTTTCACTGGGGGGTGCGTAAATCCAGAGAAAACCGGACTGGAACAGCGCGTCCGCCACAACGCCCCACGCTGCATCCAATTCGGTCAGGTGTGACAAATCTCCCGCAGGTGAGAGAAATGAACCTCGTCCCTGCCAGCAGGCCCACATGGTCTCGCTCGGCTAGCTCTTGCCCCTGGCCCACACCCTCTGTGGCCAGGCTGTTGCTACATCCGCTCAAAGCCCCCGCCCCTTCAAATACGGAGCCTAGCGCTTTGGCAAGAATTCAGGGAATTGGCCTCGGTTCAGGAACCAGTCTATACCACAACGTTGTTTCCTACGGTCAAATTTGTTTCAATTCGTAATATGGTTTTCAGGGATGTGTATTTTGTTGAAAGCCTGGACAGTTGTAATACTGTGGAATATTTGTCAGCGTAATTAAATGACGCAAGGAAATTCTCTTCTGACAGGGCTTTCTAATAGTTGTTTTTAAAATGTGTACATTAGTGTTTATACTTGAGTATGCTTTCAGCCAAAGGCTAGCTTGCAGACAGACAGCTTCACTGTTCAGAGTTCACTAGATTACGGTATATCAATGTGCAGTTACATTGTACGACATTAACAGGTGGGATGTTTAATTATCATAATAATTACTTAAGTACTTTGCAGACTGAGTTAATATCCAAATTTTAATCACGTACTTTGATCTCTTTTTTTATCACTCCCATTTAATCATTTTAAAGAGGCAATTCTCCAACAAAAACACATTTTGGTTTTTAATTTTTTCCTTTTGAACTTTTGTCAAACTTTTGTTTACACCTTAAATGGAAGTCCATAATGTCAAACCGAAGTGCACCATCACATTGACCATTTTCTTTAACCAATGTAACAATTGATGCAAACACACACGTCTGCTAAATCCCGCCTGTTTATTTCTCTCTCTCCTTCTGTCCCTTTCTCCTCATTTGCCCTGTCGGTTCACCACCCCCCACTCTCTCTCTCATGCACATGCCCTCAGTCCTAGGAAGGGTCCTAGGCGCTGGGCAGAAGATGGAGTGGCCTGGTGGTGAAACAGGTGTAGGCAGGAGCCGTGCTGCTCAGATAATCCGCAACGTCCCAGCTGACACACAACATTACCCTGCTGCTGTCAGGTGGTGTGACGCGCACTGGGTTTTAGGCTTGGGGTTCAGAGGAATGAGATATAGCTAAGGACACGGTTAACCATAGGCAGTCCTAAGGGATGCCGTCTAACTGGGTGTCATTTATTCTCAGGGAAAAATTCAGACATTATTTCATTCCCATTGTGTCAGGACTGTGTTGGAGACACCCAGCAGAAGTGTCGGTTTTTGTGGTTTTTACATCCTCACCTTACCCATAGCAGTAGCTTTCTTTCTTCTGGAAATGGCTGGATGAATCAGCCGATTATGTTTCCGGTGCCGTCCCCCCCCCCAAGTGTTTAATCATTCAGTCGGAGCCCGTGGCACAGGGCACTGGCGAAACGACTGTTTCAAATAGACGAGCCTCGTTTGGGGTTTGACCCAAGCAGCGAGAGCCTACACGGGCATCATACGTTAAAGAGCCGAGAAAGACAAAAACCAAACAAACTGAAAAGCAAAAGTTGGAGCTGTGCGGTTTCAGGTGCGTTGCTTTCTGACTCCTGTAATTGTGCAATTATATTCATTTGCCGTTCCGTATGGGTTGTGGCTAATTGCTCTCCCGCTCTATTTCGATTTATTTATTTATTTATTTATTTTTGGTTCAGGCTGCCGAGCTCTCCTTTTCCGGGGGCACCTTGATTAAGGAAAACATTCGGATTGCATTTCCTGCCGTCGTTAATGTGATTTCTAAATATGCATGTGATGAGTTGAATGATTGGGCCGTCTGTTTCCTCTCGCGTGGCAGTCGAAACCTGAGCGTGCCCCCGTGGTGCGATCGGACATGCTACGCAGTGGAAATCCGGACCAGCAGAGAGGTGAAAGGGCTGCGCCTTCCCTCGGCCATTGTGAAGCGATGCAACAAAGTTGGCGGAAGGGATGTTTAACAAAGCCGCTCTGCTCCGGTGACTCGCTGATGGGGGGCGTCTATTTCGGACGTGATTTTTTTTACTCTTTCAAAGGAGCGCGCTGCTCATTTCTCCGCTTTTCTGGCTCGCAAAGTTCCCGTTTCCGTTTACGCCGGGCCCACTTCTCACTCAGGGCGACGTCGCAGGCGCGAATCCCCTCCCCCTGAATGGGGTCTCCATATGTTCACCAGCCCCAGGTGGCTCCCGCAAAACAGGAGGTGGCACCTCGCTGAGGAGAGCCGCTTTCCAACGTGCTGATTTTGAGATTTCACACTAGATACGGTGGCTCCTCATGCAAGATGAATAGCCGTCGGGTTTTAACAGGTGAAAAAGACGTTTCACACTGCAGACGGACGTGATTCCGCGCGTTAGCTACTTCTGCGCAGAGCGGTTACTCAAAACTAAGTCGAAACCTGATTTGAACATATAAACAATGTTATAAGAATGTTTGTTGCTTGTAAGAATGTTACAAATCAGAAGGTCAATCCATGGACTCATGGAGCTCCTCATCCTTGAGGAAGAATTTAGTGAGACATAGCGCCACTGGTTTGTGAGGAACTGACCCGGGTCTGTTTATTTCTCTGCCATTTTGTCCACACAGTTTGTTTGGCACCATTTTGTCCACACAATTTGTTTGGCACCATTTTGTCCACACAGTGTGTTTGCTACCATTTTGTCCACACACTTTGTTTGCCACCATTTTGTCCTCACAGTTTGTTTGCCACCATTTTGTCCACAGACTTTGTTTGCCACCATTTTGCCAACACAAGCAAACAAGCTGCAGTCACCTTTTTATTTTAGGATGTGTCTATGCCACAATACAGAACAATGAATGTTTGTTCACAACCCTTTTATCACCACAGTGTGATTAACACATTTCATTACTGTTAATTAGTCATATAAAACTATAACACAAATAGAGGTGCTCTCATGCATTTTTATCAAATGAAAAATGGACTACCAGCCAAATTAACGGTGATTGGCATCGTTTGGTGAATGTTAGCGACTGAATGTTAGCGACTGAATGTTGGCCGCTGCAGGCATCTATGGGTACAGAATATGAAGGACAAAGCAAACCTATGGTCAATAGACTTTCCCAGGGATGCCAAGGAAGGGAATGGTGTTGGCGAGAAGCTGTTTCATCACAACTTGCTTTTAATCTTACTGCTAAATATGTCCTTTCTTCTGATAATAATTTGCGTGGCTCAGACTAGCTCTAATCGCCTATGGATTTCAGTTTCTGGCACACCGCTTCTGCTAATTTTGATCTCCCTAATCGCCCTTGTGTGCGTGCCTTGTCTGAACCACCATGTGACTAAGGCTTTCTTCTTTTGACTGTCATTTCTGAGTACTGCTGGTATATAAAAGAACCCAAAGCATATGAGAATGAGTGACTGAGTGGTCTGACGTTAGTCAAGTTAGGGGGTTGTCAGGAGTTTAAAAATGTGGCGGCCGTGTCCGGGCCAGGATCAGTTTAAAGACCCTAACCGTAATAGAATACAGAGATACCAGATACCAGAATAATACCAGAGAGACAGAGGCATTTGTTTGTAAAATGATTCTTTTACGTCGAGACAGCCCCTTGGTATCTAGGTGGTTACTCTAACCACAAGTACTTTCAAACGGATCTGGTCCAGATCAAATGAACAGCCATGCACTTTGTTTCCCTGGTGTATGTAGATGTTCAACAGAGAGACATAGGAAAAATGAAACCATCTCTTAAACACATCAATTATTTAAGGAGCTGTTAGTGGGAGCCCTCAGTAACCCTGATTGGCCTTTCTCGCTGGAGGATAAATAGAGGGGGTGACGTCCAGAACGAGGTGACCCGATAAAGCCACTGTAGCACCTCAAATTCAGCCGACAGGGTTACCGACATCTTCTTTGGAGAAGTGGTAGAAAAAGAGCAGTCATTTCCTGTCCTTTTGCGCGGCGTTGTTGGCCGAGAGAGTGGTGCCTCACTAGCCAATTTTTTCCAGGTCCATGGCGAATCCGGGAACAGTTCCTTTTGTTCAGTCAAATGATGATGACGGCTTCTTTTATGTTAGGCTCTCTGTGGTACTCATGTGTTCTCATCTCATGTTCTTACTTGGAAAGACGGCAGGCGTGAAAGCACATTGCTAATGCTTATTTTAGGGATGCAGGTACCTGGGAGCAGGCCTCTGCTTGGGTGTTCGATTGGAGACCAGACAGTGTAGGTTCTACAGCTTTTATATGGGGAAAGGGTAGACGTTCTCGCATTTCAACCTAATGTTTATGGCTGGAATGAGTGCATACGGACCATTTCATGCTCACCAGAACTGTAATGATGCTCTGGCAGGCTGTGAAATGGTGGGCCATTTGAGCATTACTGCAATACCGGTATAAATGGGAGTTTTTTCACTCCACTTTTTTTTCCCTCCAGGAATCCACCTCCTGCAGTTTTTAACACAGTAAAGCCAACTTTGTTGTATTATTGGTCCCTGTCTATACCTGTGTGGTCTGGTCTACTGTGCTATCAGTATTCTACCTTTTGCCTGGTTCATGATCCCACCAAACGGCCGTGGAGAACAAGGTGTGGGTGAGACGTCCGCAGGCTGCACTTGAAGATGCGCCCGTGGCCCTGGTGAATTGGAGCGGTTCTGGTCCTACACTGTCTCCGCGATCAGTCACAGAGGGTTCAGCATAGTCATACAGCAACCTCAGGTCGCCTCAGGCTGAAGAAGTTTAGCCAGCCCTGGAACCACAGTACAAAGTGCCCGAGCGATGCATGTCAAACACCTCTCCAAAACACAGACGGCCTCCCCCCCCTCCGCTAAACGGGCCCTGCAGAAAAACTGCACTACACTCATACGTTCACCACTATGGACCAGCAGATGCATCCATTACAAAAACACAGTTTTCATTTTTAAACGTTTGTTCACGTTAAATGATACGTTAAATGATATGTTTTGGCTAGGATTTACCTTCCATGGGAGCCTTCATATACCTACCGAACAGTTTGCATGAGAACTGAATCTCGGAAGGGATGGAGAAACTGTCGTCCTTCAGGAGCACAGGGTTTGGAGAATGAATTGATCTGTTTGAGGCTTACTAATCAGTTTGTATGTATGTAGCAGAGTGCTAAATTACAATGCATGTCAGAGTTCACAAGATTGTGGATCGCTACCTGGTGCTTCCGTTGTTTGAATTCTGCCATGCTGTTACTCCAGCCTTTAGTTCTCTATTGAGAATGGCTGAAAACCATGATGTCTGGTGTAGTCCTTCACATATCCATCACCTCCTCTGGGAATCCTCAGCTCCGGTCAGTCCTTTGTAGTATTATCCTTCTTAAAAGGCCATCACATGTTGCAAGCCATTTAAGAACGGATTTTAACTAAACGGCTTCAAAAAAAGAAACTGCTCAGTGTGTTTCCTGATGAATATGTATGCCTGTTCTGCCCGTCTGTGGAGTCAGAGTGCACAGATGAGGCCCAGCCGGAGCCGGTGGAAGCCCCTGGCCCCGTTGCTATGGCAACCTCTGCCCCAAACTTCATGCACAATTCATGCTGACCTTTTCCTTCTCCGACGCGGCCCACCGGCACCCTGCCTGCGGGCCGCACTCTGGTGTCCCTCCTGTCCCAAAGCCTCCCCCACCCGCCAATACTCAGGGCTCAGGGAACCAGAGTGCTGTTGAGCTGCAGAGACAAGGCCCATGAAATATTGATGAGCACTAATGCTTCCTATTATCACCGGGGCAGAAGGGGGAGGAACTGGTGGGCAGCGACTCTAATGACGATGACCCCTTTTCCTGGCTGTGAGAGTGAAGGATGGGGGGCCAAAACGCTGAGGTGCGCCCTCAGCCTCTGCTTACTGGAGATCTGGGTTTATGCTCCACACCGACAGAAGCCCCCCCTCCTCATTTACCTCCCTGATGGCGTGTGGTAGCCCAGCAACAGGCCTGGGAAATCTCTCCAAAAAAAAGTTATAGCATTTTCCCCCCCCACCCTATAACTGCTCATTTCTTCCACAATGCATCTACCTACTAGGCTCTGTTACCTTGACGATATTAAAAATAAGGAACACTGAATCAAAAGCATTGGGTTATATTTATTAAACATTTATGGGAGGAGCTGTTCTCTCAGTCTACATTTTCTATACTTTCCGGTTTTTCATTTTGAACCGCAGGATTCATCACTACTTGTGGAGGGCCTTGAACACCGTGTTAGACATCACACTCCTGCAGACCCAAAGCAGCGGACCTCCCTTGTCGTAGGTGTGCTAAGATCCGCAGCTTACGGAGAAGCAAACCTCTGCCTCTCCTTTTCACGCTGTGCCAGGATTCACAGTTTCCGGAGAAGCAAACCTCTGCCTAGATCAGTAACAGCAACCGATTGTAACCTCTGTGTACCTTCCTCTCTGGCTGTTTGAGTGGGTGACAAGAGTCCGCCTCTACCTGTGGCCAGAGTTTCCGGCTGATAGGACCCAATTTCATCATCGGTTGGTGGTTTATTTTCAGCACTTGGTCTGAAGATGAAACTAGCACCTGCCAACCGCAGCCAGACAGACATTAGCATGACCTAAGTAGCCCGTCCCGACGGTGTGAATGAGTCTCCTGTTTGGAGCGCCTGTTCTTCCTGTTTTGTGCCACGGCTAAGGGCAAAAACATTGCTCCGCAGGCCGCTAACCGAGCTCTTGTTTTTCAGCAGCTCAGATGCTAAAAATGGAGACACGTTTTCAGAAGGGAGCTCGGGATGCCGTTCACTGCGGGCGTCGGAGCAAGTCAGTGCTTCGTCAGTTTGTGAGGTGTCGGCTGAGAGTGTAAACCACGAGGTGGGGACTCCGTTCTCCATCTGTTCCTGACATGGAGATTACCTGTTGGGGAAATTTTCCGTTTTTTTCTGACTGCACAGCAGAAAACGAGGTTTCCCTAGCTCAGGCCCTTATTACAACACCATGGTAGCAGATATATATATATATATGTATGTATCAGATATATACCCTGGGGATGCTGTCCCTGCGCTGTGGTTTAAATAAAGCAGTTTATGTTCTACTGTTAAAAGGTCTTCCTATGCGCTGATACCTTTTTAATCCCACACACATCTTAGAATATTCAAATAGTAATGCGCTAGATACAAGGTGGCATTTTGTCTTTGTTCAATTCTCAGTTCTCATCTCCTCAGGATATCCAGGTGTATTAAGACTTTGACTGTGCAGTGGATCTCATCATTGTAACCTTGTCTTTCGGACCCCTGACTGGGAATCGAACCCGGGTCTTTCAACCGCCGCATACAAGGCACAACCTGCCTAAAAGTGCAATGATCAGCTCGATGAGCTGAAGACTCTATACAGCAAACAGTTGTCATAAATAGCTTGCCCCCACTGGATACCGAATTTTTAAAAAGCTTTAAAATACCCTAATCACCTATTACCCTACACCTGTTTTTTTTTTACCCATTCATTCTGGATGATTCGTAGAATAATAGTCACATGAAAGTACTATATAGCAAAAGTAAAGCACATCTACTTTGTTCGTGAAAGGCTGTGAAATAATGGAATCTAATGGGCTAGAAGAAAGTAATTAATTAGATGGTTAGGAAATGCATTTAATTTGAATAATAATCAATGCATATTTGAAATGGTCACATCCAAACACGACTCATTTGTGGTGGTCACGTTTTTTTCCGCATGTCTAACCTCTCTCTTTGATTAAGTTGGCCCAGCCAATAGCTGGAAGCAGAAAGTAATGTTAAACTAGCTCAATGTATAGTCATGTAACACACACACACACACCAACCAACCCTGGAATCATTATTATATAGCTATTTTTAAATAGTTTAGGGTTTAACCTATCAGGTGTTATTTAGGCTGTATGTCCACCGCTGGTATCAGTGACCTGGTGTAATTAACCAGCCCTGGGGTCCAGAGAAGCTGGATCGGAAAGGAGCGGTCTTCGGATCTCGTCTATTTCTTGTTTTTTTTTTCATTTTCTGCATTTCACTTTCACTACATTCAGCCTGGAATCTGGTGCATCCTTTTCTCCTCACCCACTGGAGATGTCTTGCTGAGTGAAAATCACTGTTGCTTTTTTGTCTCCCAGTTTTAGTCACAACTATTTTCCACAATGCGGACTATTTTATTTGGAAGTTGAAAATATCTCTTGAATCCCCTGTTTCCTAGTTATATTAAAATATATTTAAAGTTGGTTAAAGGCGGTTCCATTGCTATTGTCTCCTGAATAAGAAGATGCTAGACATGTCTGAGTAAACAACTTGTACACAGTACACTATGCTGTATGCTGTGTAAATTCCAGCTGTTTAAATGCCACGCGTCAAACCTTTTCGTTCGAAAATTTCGCTATCAACAAATTTAATACGGACCTCTGTCGGCTCCTTCAGCACTAGTGAGGCATGCAGTTAATGGGAATGGCTTTTTCAGACCATGATAATGGTGGTAAAGGGTGCACTGCACAGAATGTGCTCTGTGGATCTTCGCAGAGTGTAGGCTTTTGAGGTTTGGAAGACGGGATGTGGCTGGGCTGTATGGCGTTCGGCCCTCAGTCTGGCTCATGGTCCTCTCTGCCCAACCACTGTGGCTCTCCCAACCTCTCCCCGCCGCCCCCGTCGCACGCACCCCCTCATGACCACATCGTCCACAGCCTGCCCGCTTGCGGTCCCATGATCCTCCGTTCTCTGTTAATGAACGTGGGGGAAAGGGTGGGAGGCAGGTTTAGGTGTCCCACAGGGAGGGCCTTATCCCTTTGATCCTTGCCTATTTAAGATGATACGAGACAGCAGGGACTTAAGTGTCACACAGTGTCAATAATAGGTGTCAATCTCAGTGTCTCCCCCTGCTCACAGTTAAGGAGATAATTACAGAGATATATGCAGGGAATGGGTATTTAAAGATTACATTAGAGCTCCTTTTTATAGTCAACCATGTGTTTTCTCCCCTGTTAGTGGGAATTTTTCATGGTCTCTTTGTTAATAAAATGAAAATAAAACTCACGATGCCAATTTGAAAGATGTTCTAATCTGTGCAGTGCCAAAATTACGAAGGTGAAGAGAGGATAGCACTTGATCTGTGCTCTGAGGTGTGTGTGTGGTGTGGGTGTTTGTGTGTGTGTGTGTGTGTGTGTGTGTGTCGGAGCATGTGTACTGTCACAGTGAAACGAGAAGGATCTGTGCTCTGAGGTGTGGATGTGTGTAAGAAGGTCTATGTGACTGTGTGTGTGTGTGTGTGTATCGGAGCATGTGTACTGTCACAGCGTAACGAGAAGGATCTGTGAGGGAGAAACCACAGCGGATGTTGGATCTGGTTCCAGCTTGTGTGATTCAGTCATTTATTCAGGGCAGAAATGTCCCAAAGCCCCAGCAGAGAGTCACGGTGACGGTAATGAAAACTACAAACTGGAGAGATTTGCCTCGCCAGTCTCTTATGCTGATGGCAATTAATCCGGCTCACGGTAGGGGTAGAGACAGCTGCCTCGATACAAATTCTTTCACATGGATACGTATATACACATCCATCTGTAGGCTCACTGAAATGAAACCAGCCCACATCTGAATCTCCATTTCCTGCGTGAAGCGAGAAACGCTTGCTTTGATTGATAGACAAGCTTACTGTGATACTTACTTACTGTGGTAAACCCCCCCTCCCCCCCCAAAAAACAATGATATGCCTCATTCCGCCCTGAAAGCTATTGTAAAGAAGGAAAGAAACACACTATGTGACAGTGGCAGAAATGAGCTCTCCTGTGCTGAATTACTCAATGGGTTTAATGCAAAAAAGCTTTATTTTGATTTTTTTCCCTTCTTTTTCTTTTCATTTCTGAGGTGGCTGCAAGGGATAGACAGAAAGAAAATTGAGTGATTTGTGGCGGTATGGATCGGGCGGCTGCAGTTATTGATCGGGGCGGTGAAAGACTTAGAGGGGCTCGACTAAGACTGGGGCTCTTTACGTCCCCTGAGGGTGGGGCAGGGCCGTAAAATGTGACCAGATCTCGCTAGAGCAGGTTAAGGGGGTGGGGTAAGTAAACGGTTTAAAGTCAGGTGTACTACCTCCGTTATTGACCACTGTTCTGCGGTGTTGCTGGACTGGTATCGTTGGGGATATCATTATGGAGTTCTTCGAACACAAATGGAGTCTGATGGGTGCTCGATCGCAGCTATAATCAGCAGTGTGTTCTCCCAAAATTTACCGTCTAAGTCTTGCCTTACCAGAATGCATATGTTTGTGTTTTTATTCAGACTGAATCAGTGTTCATCCAGCTGAGACAATGTTGCTGATACAAATTGCTGTCCATGTGTCAAACCGAAGTGTGTTTGAAAAGCGCGCTCTCGAATGAGCTGTGCAAAGTCCTCTGTTTTCCCAGCATTCTGTGGGAAATAACTAGGAATGGGTGAGGAAGAGAGAGCACTGGCAGCCCAGTCAAAGCAGGAGTGACCTCATTGGCGGGCCGCCGCCCACCCGTGCCCACCCGTGCCCGGCACTTTACCCGCTGGAGAGTAAAGCGACCCTCGTTATCATCAGACACCCGTGTTCCCTGGGCACCCTCCTCCCAGTCCCTCTGAATCAGCGTCATTAACTCAAACAATTTCCCTCCAATTTTCTCCCCTCTGCTTGTACTTCGATGGGGAAAGAGAGAGGGAGAGATGAGGGAATCACAGAGAGCCAGAGCAATGTTCAGGCAGAAAGACAAGCGTATGCAAGAAGGGATAAAGGCAGGAGCGTATCTGCAGTTGTGAAAATACCTGTAAGACTGAGACTGAGACTGAGACTGAGATGTGGCGGCAAGTGGAGACTGTGGAAGCATATTGAGATAGGAAGAGATGGTGCACTGGCAAAGGGATATTGTTTAAGTGTATTGAGAGGGGAAAAGATGGTGCACTGGCAAAGGGATATTG